>JAKSZP010017348.1:0-118084 GCA_022478985.1 Massospora cicadina
ACTCATTAAACATTATCAATCAGTCAGTGATGAAACCTGACCAATACTAATCAGTACACCTGATAGTTAATTACTGTCAGATTACCTTATTTTGTTGGACGCTCCACCTGATGAGATATTAGGTATTCATCCGGATTGATCCCTGACAGATACAACCAGACAAATATCCTAAAATCCCCCAAACATAGTTCGTTCAAAATTTGGGTCAACCAATTTCCAATTCACTTTGCTTTAGGGAATTTTTCCCCTAGCAATACCAGGTAATCTAGCAGACTGGGAATATGGGCAAAAATCCCAACACTCCTACTCATGGTTATGCTCTCCACAGCAGAGGGGCAGTGGAGAGCAATGCGAGTGAGGGAGTAGGGCTGGGAGGTCCTGCTAACCACTCCTGAGGCGCATCGGGCATCTCAGTAGAGATAGGAATGCTGAACATAGCGGGACTCAAGGCCTCAATGTCCCAGGCCAAGAAGTTGAGTCTCCTATGAAACCCACCGGTGGATATCCTGGCAGTGCAGGAAACCCACTGTCCACTGGGAGAGGAGGAGGCATAAGAAAAAGTGCTCCTCCCAATAAAATTGTTTTGGTCGCTCCACTGTGGGGTGATAGTATGTGCAAACCAAAAATTTAAATTTATTAACAAAAATTTGTTTCTGAATGACTGTGTACTCCCATAACCTTCTCATGGTACACTGAAGTGCACACAATAGCCAGTGTGTACACCCTGAATGGTGCGCATGACCAAAGAGAATTTCTCACAGCCCTAACACAACTAAAGCTACCAGCAAATACTTTCATAATAGGAGACATGAACTGCTGGATTAACCCAGTGATGGACCAATGGCCATACACAATGGAGATACCACAAGGGCAAGTGGAACTCTGAATACTAAAGGCCATCCTGGGACTATATGATCCACTGTTAAAAAGGCAATCCCTGCTACAAAACATGACACGCCCACATGTACACAATTTACACTTGTCTCTATGTCGAGGATAGACCTAATACTCTCACCAATAAATTTCCATCACCAAATTCAAAAATTTAATACTGCAAAAATCGAATTCTCTGACCATTGTCTTGTTTTGGTATCTTACAAACTGGCGGAACCAAGTACTCAAGCACACAGATGGTGCAGAATATGCCCAGAAAAATTTTAGATAACTCGGGATTTTAATCCTGGATGGAGGAAATATCCTCAACCTGGGATTTTCAAACACCCTTTTGCTTGGACCCATTAACTACCTGGGAAAACTTCATAAAATCAACAACCCAACAAATTAAACATACATTGTCTAGAAGACACATGGCAGTTTCAGCCATTATCAAACACACATTGGCTGAAATTTGACCATCTAGAAAACAACTTACCAAGAACAGTTTACAGCCATGGATGGGGTCGCAAATGGGCGGAGGTTTCTGCTTGGCTAAACACCCTGATCTGCAAACACCAACACCAAGTTGGAGTCCAATATAAAGGCAAAAACATAAAAGATGGAGAAACTTGCTTGAGCTACTTTTTCCGCTGATTCTATGCCAGGAAAAATATGATAGCTTGTACACAGGTCCATCGACAGGACAAATCCATAGCAGAAACACCCAAAGAAGTCGCAACTGAAGTGCAAAGGTTTTATACAAAATTGTATAAATCCAAGCTGGTCAAACCAGAAAAAAATCAAAAAGATTCTTTAGAAGCGCACACATTGACACCACAGTTCAAAATTTCAATTTAATTAGCCTGATATTCATGAGGAATTATGGGAAGTAGTACGCGGTGCACCAAGAGGGAAATGCCCTAAACCTGATGGAATTCCCTATGAATTTTATATAAAATATTTTACTTACATCTCTAACATTCTTCTAGCTTCAAAACACAAGTGTATTATGGAAACATGCCTCCTACCTGGAGGCAAAGAAGCCTACACGGTCACTTTATTCAAGAAAGAAGACATATTAGACCTATCCAACTGGCGCCCAATTTCCATAACCAACACTGATACAAAAATTTTCACAAAAATTATGGCTAAACAACTAGAAGAAATTACAACTGATGCGATATCCCCATCACAATATGGATTTGTCCCAAGAAGAATCATATGGGATAACATCCATACAGTTGCATTTGTCTGCCAGTCCAAAACCTCTGGAACACTTGTCTTTTTAGACCAACAAAAGGGCATATGACAGGGTGAACTGGACCTATCTTAGGAACTGCCTTCAAAAATTCAGGCTTCCAAATAGATTTTAAACTGGGTAATGTTGTTTACAGAGTCTGCAACCATGGCTGTGCGGGGAGCAGGCTTCTTAACCAACCCAGCTATCCCACAGAGAGGACTAAAACAAGGAGACCTCTTAAGCCCTCTACTCTACAACCTTAGCCTAGACCCCCTAATACGAAATACAAACATAATGCTCAAAGGAATCAACGTCAAGGGCCAACCACCAGTCAGGATGATAACCTTCGCTGATGAATGTGTGGTGGGCATATCCAACAATCAGGACGCTTGCAGCTTTAAGAAGATAATACAAGACTATTCAGCCATAAGTAACGCATCATTTAACACTGAGAAAACGGAAATTATATTCCTGGGGAAATATCAAACCCAGTGGATGCCATCTACACAGGGCCAACAAGCTAGTACAACATCAAGACTCCTGACCATACATAGGAGGCGAAAATCAGCAATAACCCCACTGAAGCTTCCCTTCACCACCAATCCAACAGCTGGACCTGTTAGTCACTTGGGAGTATGATTTGAAGAGGAGGTTACGCTAACTCCATGATGGAAAATCAATTATTGGACAGAATAACAAAACGCATTGCCTCCTTACATGGACACCAAACAGGTCTAACAGGAAAGGTCACGGTAGCCAACTCTATGTTCATTCAATCATATGGTTCATGGCCCATGCAATCGCTTTCTTACCATCTTTCTTTAACACAGTCCACGCCTTATTACAAGGATGGCTATGGTCCAACCACAACCCCCCTGTATGCCTCAAAACCCTATTTGGACCTAGAAGGAATGGAGGCATGGGGCTTACTAATTACGTAGAGCAAGCAACCCATATACTGGGATCCTGGATATCTCAGGTGACTATCCCAGATCTTCCAGATACACACTGGGCCAGAAGAGCAAGATATAACTTCACACGTACACTACAATTAAGAAACCCAGATCACCCAAACACATTAATCAAGTATCTGGCATCCCATCCTACAGCTGCAGGACCGCATGGCACTCATGCACATTTTAAAACGTTCACTTCTAGCCATGAGAAGAGCGACATGGCGGATTCACATAAATGAACAAACCAGTCACCAAGGACACCCAAGGCTAACTCACAAACAGGAGATCAATGATCAAATAGTCACAGACAATAAAATAAACAAAAGCTAAAATATCATATCCAGGATAGATTACCTGGACCATATGGACATACCCTACATCCTGGAGACCCAAAAAAGAGTATGGAGATATACACATCACCCTCTACTCCAACCCAGGATAAGAGCACATGTATGGAGGTGCATGAGGAGAGTATACCGAACAGCTGAACAGTCAAACGCCAACCACACCTCATGTGCAATATGTGGTCAATATGGAAGCCTAGCCCACCATTTAGAACAATGCCAACATCAGTGGCGGTATGGAAAGAGGCCATGCGCCTTTTCCGCCAAGAAAACGGACATCCATTCATCCTAGAAAGGAACATGTTCGCTATAAACATGGATTCTCCTGTCCACCCATCTCTCAGGGCGCTAATAGTAGCAATAGCACTATGGGCGATACATACAATGGTACTGGAATCGTTCACAGGAGCAGTTCCAACAATCCAAGAATCCATTCATCGCTTCCACAGCCATATATTGGAACATTTCCAAGTATAGCTGTTTGAACATATGACCCCCCATAACAGAAGGACAATAAACACATGGTTCCCCATATGGTTCCTAAAAGTTGATCCTTTCCTTCACACATGCTGCATCCAAGAATAAGCCAGAATAACTCCCCTTCCCTACCGTCCTAATCTTGGTGATCCTGGAGACAACAAGAGGGGCCTTGAACCCTCTGGGGTGTCTTTTAATTATCAAACTTTACTGGTTTATCCCCACTATATCGAAAGTGCTTGTCCCCTGGTCGACCAGCCCAAATAAATATTATAAGAATACTTCTTTAATTGAATCAAACGCCTGCTGTCATTTAGGGTTTAATGGAAAGGCACATTCTTACCCATGAGGGGGTGGAGCTGAGCAGCCTACTGGGAAAGGGCTGGGGAAAATTTCTTTAGAAAAATAATGGTACCCAAGGAACTCCATAATTGTTTCTGGGTTGTTGGAGTCAGCCACTCACGGATAGCATCTAAATTATTGGGTGGAATCGCATAACCATCTTTTAATACCATGTTCCCAAGAAAGGTAACTTCCACCTTATAAAATTCGCATTTTGAAGGCTTGACAAACAGGCTTGCCTTGTGAAAAGCAGCCACGACCACTTCTAAGTCTTTAGCAAGTTGTTTGGGAGTTGGTGAATAACCCAAGATGTCATCAATATATGCAACTGCGCATGTAAACTGGAGGTCGCCCAGCACACTATTGAATATTATTTGAAAGGTGGCTGGTGCAGTCTTCAGACCAAAGGGCCTTACTCTGAACTAAAAAATACATTGTTTGGTACAAATTGCAGTAAGATATTCTTGACCTTCCATTACCCTTATTTTGTTTATAGGCATTGACAATATCAAGCTTGGAGAACAAGTGAGACTTTGTGATTGCTTGACTGATAGTCTGCTCAAGGGGTAAAGGGTAGGGATCGCTCACTGTAAATTTATTTAGGTAACCATAATCCACACAGGGACGGAGAGAACCATCAGCCTTCTTGGTGAAAACGATGGGGGAGGCAATTGGTGAAATCTCTTTCAACAACCATCCTTTCTTGAGCATATCATCTAACCAGGTGTTATGAGCAGCCTTCTCTTCTGCCATGTGTGGGTACAATGAATAGTTGATGTTCACCAACTGTACCGTTGTTCAGAATCCTAAATTGAATTTCGTGTGAGGGGGAAGATGTTCTGCCTTCTCAGAATCATATATACTTTGATAATGCATTAATACTTCAGGAAAATCAGACAGAAGGCCCAAAGGTGAAACAAGGGAAGTAATGGATCTGTGGCCTTGTGTTTTCTTGAGGGTGTTTGTTGAATGGTTGACTGGATATAAATTGTTGGTAATTATAAATCAAAAATATCCAAAGTATATCTGAACTTGGGATATGTGGCCTAGCAATTACACTTAATAATGTTTGACTATGATGACATGGGCTTGGGGGCTTTGTTGGTTTAGTTGGACCTAAAATAAAAGCTAACTAAATAACCTGGGCACGTGGTTTTTGTTGGTCTATGTCAAAGTTTTTAATTTTGATCAAGTTTTTGATCAAACTAATTACTAATTAGTGATACAAATCGCTTTGGTATGTGCTGCCAATTGCTTGAGATGAGTATTGGTTCAGCTATTTGCAGCTGCGTTAGAAACGCTGTTTTTAGTATATTTCTGAGTTTGATACTGACTCTGAGACGTTTGGGATGTCTTGAGTTGAATGGATTGTAGGCCCTCAAACAAACTCATTACTTTCTCCGGACAAGTGCCATTGAAATTGAGGCGTTATGGGTAAGATGTGGTGAACATCGAACCCTATAAAATCATCCC
The DNA here is from genome assembly GCA_022478985.1 of Massospora cicadina. Classification (NCBI taxonomy): domain Eukaryota; kingdom Fungi; phylum Entomophthoromycota; class Entomophthoromycetes; order Entomophthorales; family Entomophthoraceae; genus Massospora; species Massospora cicadina. The sequence continues at coordinate 5,709 of JAKSZP010017348.1, forward strand.
AAATTTAATACTAATAATATAATCAAATATCGATCATCAAATATTACTACAGTTCTATAGTTTAATTTATAAGCTTTTTGTATTAATACTTTACGTTGTATTAAGTCAAGGATATACTTGGGATCAGGAAGATCAGGGCAGCGTGCCATCGTTTAAGTAATGACAGAAGAATACAGCCTCAAGTGTGATTACTAAGGAGTTACATCTTAACTATAGTCACCATCTGGTCTGTTGTTTTCATATAATAGACATTTGAAACTCTGCCTTACCGCATAAGAAGTACCAGCCATCCTTAATAGACCGAAAATTCAAAAGTATTACCTATGGAAACTATCCCTTTGTTTGATCATTGGTGAATGACAACATATTTGACTTCAGATGATATTAACATGTTGCCAGTGCCACCATCCAACCCCCAAGATAACCGGAAACACCAAGTTCAGCATTGCTGAAAACTGATTGTAAAATCTGAACTGGTGTACTGAGAATGAAACTGACCGACGGACTAAATTTGAGGTCTGGGAGGCAGAAGAAGCAACCATCACCAAAGGACCTATATCCAGATCAAGCTCCAATTGTTGGGCTAGTTCCACACTCATAAAATTGCCTGCAGCTCTGGTATCCATCAAAGCCTCAAAGGAGATGTGATGGGATCTGACACTAATCTTCATGGGTAGTAGGAAGTAAGCAAGATTCTCTTTATTGGTAGCTGTAGTTGAATCCAGCGATACTGAAGAGATGGTAGGAGAGTCAGGGGAAACCACTAGGTTCATAGTGGGAGTAAGACCTTCACAAGTCGGATAGTTAGAACATACTGACATGGGCACAATAGCCGCAGTAACTATGGGGTGTGGATCAAACATTTTAATTGGTACCAGGCCAACATAACCTGAGTAAAATTTTTTCACAAACTGTGTCAGTTGAAAGGAGGGACCATTGCTGCGCCAATATCTATGAGTTAGGCAGAAATGGTTAGGAATAATGGGTGGTCGATTATGTCAGGCAAACAGCAAGTTAGAATTAGACTGGCCTGCCAGCCTAGGTGCCAGAGCACCTGAACGGCAAACCAGAATGCCAAAGGCACTGCTACTGGTATGACAGACATGAAACTAGAAAGGGTTTTGCCAATAATTGTCAAAGAGCCATAATCTCATACAGACACATAATGAAATACCAGATGAATATGGTCATAAACCCTGAGGGGTGTTGGAGTGCTGATGGAAAGGGCGTTTTATTTTTCAACATAAAAAACTAAGTTGGAAAAAGATTTTTTATGGAAAATAAAGGAAGAAAATTAAATAACAATTTTCTCAGTGCAATGCAACTGATTAAATAGTGTTTGATTTTAAGGAATACAATCAGGGATCAGGTCCCTCAAATTCACCTAACCTGGCGAATTTTTTGGGGAAGTGGACAGATAAGCTCAATTAGAACTGATATTGAAGGATTCATCAGTAGGCTGAGTCACTTTCAGTTTGACCTCAAACATCCAAACTGAGGCTGAACTGCATTTCTAGTGGTTGGCATGATGGCATCTGGTCTGACGAGCAACAGGACTTCTCCAGGGCCACCCCACGTAGGGGCAGTCCCAATTGGTTGGAAACGGGTTCAGGATGCCTAACCTGCCCATGCCTGGTTGCTGGGCTGTTCATTTGGTCAAAAGAGTTGCATCAGCTGCAGCTCTTGATTTTCCAGATGGAAGCTTTGAACTATTGTTGATGGTGTCTGATAATGCTTTCTGCATGTTGGGGATTGTCCCCTTGATTTTGAGAGGGGATTAATTTTGACAATAGCTCTGCTGGATGAATCAAAACCATCAGCAATTCCGCCCAATAACTCAATCTTAGTCCCTCTTTGATTATGAGGTTTCTGATTGTCAGGCTTGATTTCCGTCAGTTTTGGACCAATAGACTACAATTTGGCAATCTTGGCACAAATTTCCTTAATCCAGCTAATGAGTTCAGCTAAGGTGTATGGAGGTATCAGGGAAGGGATCCAAAGAGGGAGGGCTGTTACCCAGCGCGCATCTACCATGTGGGTGAGATAACCCTGGGTGACGAGGGGTACAGTTTCCCTCTTCAGCCCCTTTTTACTCGGAAATGGGAAGAGTGACCAATCTACACACAGGGTACGTTTCACTGGACTTACAGTTCAAGCCAATTATCTCAATGTCAATTAAATTTGATTATACATATAGCAAACTTTGCCAGAAAACTAATCATGAGCAATATCAACCATTCAGCTTAAGAAATCATCCAGTATTTGATCTGATAATAACCTTTAAAATTTTTTAAGGACAAATAGACATCTAAATGTCACAATTAATTTCCCGCCCTATGGCAAATTTTGTATGATGATCCTCATAATTGGCACAATAGCACTTGCACATGGACTGACCAAATGCAAGTACCTAGTGCTATCAAGAGAGGCCTGCCAGCGTCCTTTTAGGGAAATCATATTTTTCCAGCTTTATGATGAAACTCAAATCAGGATGATCATAAGACAAATTTGCACATTTGTATTGTGATTTTTGCCCCTGAAATCTTCCAAAATCGAGAGTTTTTTTCCACCAATAATCCTAGCAATAGGTCATAATTGTATAAGTTCAAGGCCAAACTGAGGTGAAAAAATTATTTGTGGAAATTGTGTGCTCTATATGTGGCCTGGAGATGCACTAGAGGTATAAATACCAGCGCCTGGCCTAATGAAGAGTTGTCTAATAATATTTCTTAAAAATAAAGATATATTTTATTAAAACTCTTTATCTGGTCTTATCCGAGGTGGTTTTTATTTAGAGTGTTGGCTAGCTGTTAGTGCAAAACTCTCCAGCTTATATTGTTGCTAGCCTTTGTAGAAGCTCCCAAATTCATAAGAAAATTACACCCAAAATAGATCATAAGAGTTGTATTATTTTAGAAAAACCTTGTGAGCTTTTAGATGTCTAAAACCTGCAAGACACTGGCTAAAATCGAGAATCTTTTGGTTAACTTCTTCCCAAATATACATGCAGGATATAATTTATCAAGCAAACTTTTCTTTCTCGTTGCAAAACACTTTTGTAACCTATTCAATTCAAGACTCAATCTAGTTTGATAATCTCATAGAGAAAATTAGTCTGCGCCCATGTCTGGGAGCAGTTGGGAAAGCAAGGCAAGAGGAGCAGGCGGAAGGCCCGCGGCCTCTAACATTTGAAAACGCCCCGGAGAATCCAGCGGAATAGAAAAAAATCCCAAAAAACTGGCGGTCACAATTTTCCCAGAGATACTCGTGTGGCAAGCATGATGCAACCAGTACATCAACACGCCACACTCCCAGTCACTTTTGTCAGTGGAATTTGGAGTCCGTGTGTATCTGGATATCCAAAAAATGGCCTTATGGGAAAAATTTTGTGAAGATGTGCACACTTTTTTCCCAACCGCGGTGTACATTGCACCTCACTCCATGTCATGCGGTTGGCTGGACCTGGGTTTCAAAAGCAAAATAGCAGCAGACAAGGCTGCAGCGGTGCACATAGTGGTTGACCTCCCCGAAGGGCAATGGGTCATTAAAACCAAACGCACCAGATGGACAAAGTCAAACCAAATTTTCCTCACGTTTGACTTTTTGCCTACTATGGTAAAACGTGATATTTTGGAGCAACACCTGAAAGATGGTCTCGCCATATATGGCGAAATACAATCTTTTCAAAATGCAATGTTTCACGCTGAGGCCACACCTGTGCACCAGCAAAGCCATCGCAGTTCTGACCCCAACTGAGGAGATCGTGAAGGACCTAACCCAGATCCCACACTCCACCTTTATTGACATCACAGGGCATACCACCCACCCATTCCAGGTAACCGTGGACAGCGCGCCCCCCCCATTTGCACCCACTGTGATGCATTCAGCCATAAGGCGCATGCATGCCCCATCAAGGAGGGCGTCACATTCCAAGGGCACCCCTTGGCGGCCATGGCCAGCGGAGAGGCGCACTATGAACCAACCGCAAGCACCAAGGAGGCTTTCCCGTGGGGAGCACAAGGCTGCTACCTATTAATAAAGCCCATCTCCCCGCAGGAGTGGAAGAAGGCCAAGCAGGCCCATAGGGCTGCGGCCAAGGCCACCACCACCATCCCACACTCACAACGCCAGGAGGACATGGAGTCCTTCACGGTGGAAGCAACTCAGGAATCCATCACCCAATCAGATTGGGAGGCCCATGCTGAGCGGGCCACTCAATCCAAGGATCCGATGGGAGATTCAATCTCACCCAATCGCTGCACCCAAGCTCCAATTGAAACCAGCTTGGGACCTATCCCAATTGAAAAAAAAATTTTGCCCGCTCAATGGTGCACCAAACTTATCCGCACCGCAAAAAATTTGTCTGACGTCAGGAAAACAAAAAGTGAAGGCTAAAGCCAACGCGACCCTTTCCACAAAAATTAACAAAAACCCTGATAGTGTTGCTGCTAACACCCGCGCTGCTGTGAAAGCCTGTGGGGACCTTGAAGAGGCTGGTGGGCCCAGGGGCCCACCCCTCGCACCTAAGGTGTGATGGGGGAAACCTTCACTCTAGGGACGCTGAATATTGCCAGACTCAAGGCCTCCCCATCCCAGGCTAGGAAACTGAGTTTTTTACAACACAATTTACCCATGGATATCCTGGCCATCCAGGAGTCCCACTGTCCATAAGGTTCCGAGGAAGCTTGGAAAACAATGCTCCTCCTATCCCTATCCTTTTGGTCAAAGCACTGTGGGGTGCTAATTCAGAAAATAATTTTTTCAAATTCACATCCTCATAAACATTCCTAAATGGCTGAGTGCTTGTCATCACCTTCTCATGGGCTGATGTTGCGCACACAAACATCAACATCTATGCCCCAAACGGTGCACATGAGCATTGGTAATTTTTCTCATTGGTCAAATCCCTCCCGCTACCCCCTGATTATTTCCTAGTTGGCGACATGAACTGTTGGCTAACCTCACCAACAGACTGGTGGCCGCCCTTACCCCACGCCCCGCAGGATCACATAGAACTACGCGTTCTAAAAGCCACCCTTGGGTTAATGGATGCACTACCATGACATGCCCCACTGCTCAAAAACATGACGTATCCCCACATCCACAATGGCCAATTAAGGTCCATGACCTGCATCAACCTTATTCTAACGCCGGCGAAATTCCAACCCCACATCTCCCACTTCAAAACAACGAAAATGGAATTCTCCGACCACCGACTGGTCTCGATAACATACCACTTACCCATCACAGTTGTAAAGGCCCCACATTGGTGCAAAATCTGCCCCACGAGCTCGCGTCGCCAGGATTTTCCATGTGGGTGGAAGAGGCAACTTTGGCGAAATCATTTGTTGCACCATTTTGTGCGGACCCCATTTCCACATGGGCAACTATCAAAGAGGACACCATCCGCCACTATCGCCATCTCTCCTCCAGATGCTCACAAGCCACATCGGCGGTTATCTCGCGCGCTCTGGTGGAATTGGCCCACTTGGAGTCCAACATCCCAGCCACAGGATACAGCCCTGCATGGGGCCAGAAGTGGGCGGAGGCAGCCGCCCACCTCAACGCACTTGAAAGGCAACACAAACATCGGGTTTGCGTCCAATACAGGGCCACATGCATCACTAAAGGTGACAAGTGCACCGCATACTTCTTTAAATAATTTCCGCACCATGCCAGAGCATGGCCTGCACACAGGTGCGAAGATCAGATAATTCCATTGCGGACACACCGGCCAAAGTGGCAATTGAAATGCAAAAATATTACTCTGAGTTATACCAAGCTGAACCAATTCAGCCAGCTGAAATGGCGGAATTTCTCAACCGAGCTCATATCTGCACCATCTTCTGATACCCAGAAATAATGAATTTAATTACTCCAAATGAATTATGGACAGCCATTCACGGTGTGCCAAACAGAAAATGCCCAAGCCCAGATGGCATTCCATATGAGTTCTAAAAACAATATTTCAAATATAAATCCCCATTGCTGCTAGCCTCACTTAACCAAAGCCTGTTGGAAATGCGCCTCCTACCAGGAGGACATGAGGCCTTTACTGTCACACTCTTCAAGAAAGGGGATAAGCTTGACTTAGCCAACTGGTGCCCCATTTCTCTAACAAACACAGACACAAAAATTTTAACAAAAATCATGGCTAACCATTTAGGGACTGTAGCATCTGCCACCATCTCCCCAGAAAATTTAGTTTCATCCCCAGAAGGTTGATTTGGGATAACATACACTCTGTGGCTAATGCATGTCAGTCCACAGCCTCTGGGGCACTTGTATTCTTGGACCAACAAAAGGCCTATGATAGAGTAAACTGGGAATACCTTAGGCCCTTCCTCCATCAATTCCGCCTACCCCCCGCTTCATAAACTGGGTGATGCTGCTCACAGAATCTGTGACAATGGCAGTGCGTGGCCCAGGCTTCCTAACGGAAGTTGTCCGCCCTCAAAGGGGCCTGCGACAAGGGGACCCCCTTAGCCCACTCATATACAACTTCAGCCTTGACCCACTACTGCGAAATGTGAATGCCCAACTCACTGGGGTCCATGTGCCAGGCCAAACCCCAGTTAAGATGATGGCATTTGCAGATGATTGCGTGGTGGGGGTGTCTAATAACAAAGATGCACGCGCGCTTGAAGCCCTCATCCAGGAATGTTCCCAGGTAAGCAACGCGGCACTAAACGCCTCCAAAACCGAAATCATCCTCCTTGGTCAGTTTCAGAACTGCTGGGCCCCAGCAATTAGTTCCCAGCCCGGCCCATCTGCTCGCCCACGTCCACGCCTTACTAACTCAACACACACCGCTCCACTGGTGCTCCCCTTCGTGCCACGTCCTACCATAGGACCGGTGCGCCATCTGGGCGTGTGGATGGGGGCAGGCGGATATGCGTCAGCAGTAATGGAATGCTGTATACTGGACAACGTGACGAAGCGAATTGCCTCTCTCAGAGCCCACCCTACTACCCTCTCTGGCAGGGTTTTCTTGCCAACTCTATGCTCCTATCCAAAGTCTGGTTCGGAGCCCACGCCATCCCCTTCTCCCCAAGCTTCTTTAGATCCCTGTATGCTTTGCTTCAAGGATGGCTTTGGTCAGGCCGCCCTCCACCAGTACGGCTAGAGGTCATGTTTTGCCCCATCATCAAGGTGGCATGGGCCTGCTTGACTTCAAAGCCCATGCTTCCAAGATCCTGGGCACTTGGATCGCGGCTGTCACCGCTCCTACACTCCCATCCCAACACTGGTCCCACGCAGCCCGCTCCAACTTCTCCCGATCCTTGGGCTTCAACAATCCATCAAACTCCCACTCCCTGATGAAATACCTCGCATCACACACATCGGCCACAGGTCCTCACGGGACTAAAACCCACTACAAACGAATCCTACTCTCCATGCGAAGCGCAGAGTGGAGAATTCTTATTAGTGGACATACAACCTGAAGAGGCCGCCCCTCTCCTCAGTTCACACAAGAGGTACAGGGGCTACCCATCCATGATGGCGTGATCCCCATTCGACCCCATGTCCTATCCAGGGTGGACTACCTGGACATGATGGACATCCCTTACTCCACTAAGACCCAAAAAACTATCTGGAAATACGCACACCATCCTCTGTTGCAGCCTCAAGTCCGCTCCCATGTGTGGCGCTGCCTGAGGCGGGTGTATCATACAGCTGAGCGCTCTAACGCTTTACACTCATCCTGGGTCATGTGTGGCCAGTATGGAACGCTGTTCCACCGCCTGGAGAAGTGCCCCACCTCTAAAGTGATATGGCGCGAAGTTCAACGTGTGCTGGGCCAGGATCAAACGCATCCCTTCAGTCTGTCAAGAGATATGTTTGCTTCATCAATGGCCTCCCCCTCCCACCCTCCCTCCGTGCTCTGGTGGTTGCAATTGCCATGTGGACTATCCACACGATTGTCTTGGATGCCATCGCTGGCTCCATCCCCACCCTCCCAGAAGCTGTCCACAGATTCCAGTCTCATTTGGTGGATCACTTTCAAGCGTGGATGTTTGGATATCTCCCACCGCGTCGCTGACAGCTGGTCTCCTCCTGGTTCTCAGTCTGGTTCATCAAATCAGACCCCTTCCTCCACACGTGCTCAATAGTGGCTACGGCCCCCTCACACGTTCCCTCCCCCTCCCCATAAGTGGCGTTCCCGCTGGCAACAAGAGATAGCATCGCTTCTCTGGGGTGCCTCCCCTGGTACTAAGTTTATCTTTCCTGAGTCATATTCGGAAGTGTCCATCCCATGGTTGGCCTTCCCCGCAATAAATTTAAAGTATAATTTATCAAGCAAAAAAACTTTTCTCTCTCGTTGCAATCACTTTTGCAACTTATTCAATTCAAGTCTGAATCTAGTTTGATAATCTCACAGAGGAGATTAGTCTGCGCCCATGTCAGGGAGCAGTTGGGCAAGTAAGGTAAGAGGCACAGGTGGTTGACCCGCGACCTCCAACGTTTGAAAACGCCCCAGAGAAATTAGCGGAATAGAAAAAAATAAAACAGGCGGTCACTATTTCCCCAGAAATCCTCACTTGGCAGGTGCAATGTAACCAGTAGATCAATACACCGCACTCTCAACCACTCTCATCAGTGGAATACGGAGTCTGAGTGTTTCTGGATATCCAACAAACAGCTTTATGGGAAAAATTTTGTGTGGATGTGCACACTTTTTTCCCAACCGCGTTGTATGTCGCACCTCACTCCATGTCACATGGTTGGCTGGATCTTGGTTTTAAAAACTTGGAGGCTCAGATGAAGCAACTGCAGTGCGCATAGTAATTGACTTCCCTGAAGGGCAATGGGTCATCGAAACTAAACGCACCAGTTGGACAAAATCCAACCAAATTTTCCTCACATTTAACTTTTTTACTACAGTCAAGCGTGCCATTCTGGAGCAGCACCTGAAAGATGGTCTCACCATATATGGCGAAATACAATCCTCCAATATGCAACGCTTTATGCTGATGCCACACCTGTGCACTGGCAAAGCCATTGCAGTTCTGACTCCAACTGAGTAGATCACGAAGGACCTAACCCAGATCCCGCACTCCACTTATATTAATATCAAAAGCATACCACTACTCTTTCTGGGTAACCGCAGACAGCGCACCCTCCATCTGCACCCACTGTGATGCGTTTAGCCACAAGACACACACATGCCCCACCAAGAAGGGCATCAAATTCCAAGAGCACCCTTCAGCGGCCATGGCCAGCAGAGAGGCACACTACAAACCAACCACCAGCACCAAAGAGGCCTTCCCATGGGGAGCACAAGGCTGCTACTTACTAGTAATGCCTATCTCTCCTCAATAGCGAAAGAAGGCCAAAAAGGCTCGCAGGGCTGCAGCTAAGGAAGCAGCCAAAGTCGCCTCCGTTGTCCCACATTCCCAACGCAGGAGGATATTGAAACCTTTGTGGCAGAAGCAACTCAGGAACCCTCAACCAATCAGATTGGGAAGCCCATGCTGATTAAGCCTCCCAATCTGAGGATCTGATGGGTGACTCAATCTCACCCAACCTTTGCAACCAAGCCCCGATTAAAACTGACTTGGTTTCCAACCTACCTGAAAAAAAAAATTTTGACCCAAATGTTGGTGCACCAATTTCATCCGCACTGCAAAAAATTTGTTTAATGTCGGGGAAACAAAAAGTGAAGGTAAAAGCCAATGTGAACCTCTCTGCTAAAATTAACAAAACTACCAATAGCATTGCTGCAAACACCCACACTGCCAGGAAGGCCCACGGGGTTCTAGAGGAGGCTGGTGGGCCCAGGTGCCCACCCCCTTGCACCTAAGGTGCGATGGGGAAGCCTTCACTTTAGGGACATTGAATATCGCCAGACTCAAGGCCTCACTGTCCTAGGCTAGGAAACTGAGTTTTTTACAAAAAATTTACCTGTGGATATCCTAGCCATCCAGGAGTCCCACTGTCCACAAGGTTCCGAGGATGCTTGAAAACTATGCTCCTCCCATCCCTATCCTTTTGGTCAGAGCACTGTGGGGTGCCAGTTCAGAAAAACAATTTTTTTAAATTTTTATTGTCAAAATCCTTCCTCAATGGCCGAGTCCTTGTTGTTACGTTCTCGTGGGCTGAAGTAGTGCATGCTATCATCAACATTTATGCCCTGACCTGTGCACGAGAGCGTTGGGGATTTTTCTTGTCAGTCAAATCCCTTCCGTTACCCCCTGACCCTTTCATAGTTGGCAACATGAACTGTTGGCTAGACTCACCCACAGACTGTTGGCCTTCCTCATCCCATGCCCCCAGGGTCACGTAGAACTTCACATTCTAAAAGCCACCCTTGGGTTATTAGACACGCTGCCATGGCAAGCCCCGCTGCTCAAAAACATGACGCGCCCCCACATCCACAATGGCCAATTGAGATCCATGACCTGCATCGACCTTATCCTCACGCTGGCGAAATTTTGATCTCACATTTCCCAATTCCAAACAACAAAATCAAATTCTCTGACCACCGGCTGGTCTTGATAACCTACCACTTACCTGTCACAGTGGCTAAGGCCCTGCATTATTGCAAACTCTACCCACCCAAACTTGCGTTGCCAGGATTTTCCACTTGGGTGGAATCAGCAACTTTGGCAAAAGAGTTTATTACACCATTTTGCGTGGACCCAATTTACACATGGTCAGCCTTCAAAGAGGATACCATCTGCCACACTCGCCACCTCTCCTCCCAACGCTCACAAGCTACATCAGCCATCATCTCGTGCGCTCTGGCAGAGTTGGCACACCTGGAATTCAACATCCCAGCCACAGGCTACAGCCCTGCTTGGGGCTGGAAGTGGGCAGAAGCATCCGCCCACCTCAATGAGCTCAAAAGGCAACACAAACATCGAGTTTGTGTTCAGTACAGGGCCAAACACATTACAGAGGGCAACACATGCACCGCATATTTTTTAAAAAATTCTTCGCACCATGCCAGAGCGTGGCCTGCACACAGGTGTGGAGATTGGATGATTCTGTCGCGGATACGCTGGCCAAAGTGGCAATCAAAATATAAAAGTATTACTCCAAGTTATACCAATCCAATCCAATTCAGCCATCCAAAGTGGCAAAATTTCTCGACAGCACTCACATCTGCACCATTTCCTGATACCCAGAACTAATGAATTTGATTACTCCGAATGAACTATGGTCAACCATCTGCAGTGCACCAAATTGGAAATGCCCAGGCCCTGATGGCATTCCATATGAATTCTATCAAAAGTACTTCAAATATATATCCCCACTGCTGCTTACCTCCCTTAACCAGAGCCTTCTGGATATGCGCCTTCTACCAGGAGGGCAAGAGGCCTTCACCATCACACTCTTCAAGAAAGGGGATAAGCTAGGCCTAGCCAACTGGCGCCCCATTTCTTTAACTAACATGGCTACAAAAAAATCTAAAATCATGGCTAACCGTTTAGGGATTGTAGCATCTGCCACCATCTCCCCAGAACAATTTGGTTTCATACCCAGAAGGTAGATTTGAGACAACGTGCACTCTGTGGCTAATGCATGCCAGTCCACAGCCTCTGGGGCACTTGTATTCTTGGACCAACAGAAGGCCTATGATAGAGTAAACTGGGAATAACTCAGGGCCTGCCTCCATCAATTCCGCTTGCCCCCTCGCTTCATCAACTGGGTAATGCTGCTCACGGAATCTGCAACAATGGCAGTGCGTGGCCCTGGCTTCCTAACGGAAGTAGTCCGCCCTCAAAGGGGCTTACGCCAAGGGGACCCCCTTAGCCCACTCTTATATAACTTCAGCCTTGACCCACTACTTAGAAACGTGAATGCCCACCTCACTGGGGTCCATGTACCAAGCCAAGCCCCAGTCAAGATGATGGCGTTTGCAGATGACTGTGTGGTTGGAGTGTCCAATAATAAAGACACACGCGCGCTTGAAGATCTCATCCAGGAATATTCCCAGGTAAGTGATGCTTCACTGAACGCTTCCAAAACTGAAATCATCCTCCTTGGTCAGTATCAAACCTGCTGGGCCCCAGCGACCAGTGCCCAACCTGGCCCATCTGCTCGCACACGTGCTCGCCTTCCCTGCTCACCCCACACCGCCCCACTTGTGCTCCCCTTCGTGCCACGCCCTACCATAGGGCCAGTCCGCCATTTGGGCGTGTGGGTGGAGGCAGGCGGGTATGCCTCAGCAGTAATGGAAAGTCATATTCTAGACAATGTGACAAAGCGCATCAACTCCCTCAGAGCCCACCCTACTTCCCTTACTGGCAGGGTTGGTTTAGCCAACTCCATGCTCCTCTCCAAAGTCTGGTTTGGAGCCCACGCCATCGCCCTCTCTTAGGTTTTTTTATCTACGTATGCCCTTCTGCAAGGCTTGCTTTGGTCAGGCCGCCCACCTCCAGTGCAGCTTGAGGTCATGTTTGGCCCTCGTCGTCATGGTGGCGTGGGCCTGCTTGACTTCAAAGCCCATGCTGCTAAGATCCTGGGCACCTGGATTGCGGCCATCAATGCCCCTACGCTCCCCTCCCAACACTGGTCCTGCGCGGCCCGCTCTAACTTCTACGCGCCCTGGGCCTTAACAATCCATCAAACCCTCACTCCTTGATGAAATATAGCTTCCCACCCATCGGCCACAGGTCCTCACAGTACTAAAACCCACTACAAACTAATCCTCCTCTCCATGCGGAGCGCTGAGTGGAAAAATTTGTAATAATGGACACACAGCACAGAGAGGCCGCCCCTCTCCTCAGTTCACACAGGAGGTACAGGGGCTACCCATTCAAGATGACTTGATCCCCACACGGCCCCATGTCCTATCCAGGGTGGACTACCTGTACATGATGGACATCCCTTATTCCATTGAGACCCAGAAGATTATTTGAAAATACGCACACCACCCTCTGTTGCAGCCTCAAATCTGCTCACATGTGTGGCGCTGCCTGAGGTGGGTGTACCATATGGCTGAGCGCTCTAATGCTTTACACTCATCCTGCGTTATGTGTGGCCAGTATGGAACGCTGTTCCACCGCCTGGAGAAGTGCCCTACCTCTAAAGTGATATGGCGCGAAGTTCAACGTCTGCTTGACCAGGATCAAACACATCCCTTCAGTCTGTCAAGAGATATGTTTGCTATATCCATGGTATCCTCCCTTCTACCCTCCCTCCGGGCTCTGGTGGTCACAATCGCCATGTGGACTATCTACATGATTGTCTTGGATGCCATCGCAGGCTCCACCCCCACCCTCCCAGAAGCTGTCCACAGATTCCGGTCCCATTTGGTGGACCACTTTCAGGCGTGGATGTTTGGGTACCTCCCACCACGTCGCTGACAGCTGGTCTCCTCCTGGTTCCCAGTTTGGTTCATCGAAATTGGACCCTTTCCTCCACACATGTTCAATTGTGACTACGGCCCCTTCACAAGTTCCCTCCCCCTCCCCATAGTGACGTTCCCGCTGGCAACAAGAGATAGCATCGCTTCTCTGGGGTGCCTTCCCTGTTACTAAGTTTCATTTCTTTCAGGTTGACATTTGGAAGTGTCCAACCCTGGTCGGCCTTCCTCACAATAAATTAAATTAATTTATCAAGCAAGCGATATTTAGAATATAACATGAGCCAAGACAAAACAGTGCTGATTTTGCATGTTCCTGAACAACTACAACGGCAAACATAGTTGCAAGGCGACGCTCCATCTTTTAGGGTTAACTCAGAAGAAACGAAAAAGTAAAGTGAGATTTTTAGTTAGTTATAGGGCTTGTAAGGGTGGCTCAGTGATATTGGGGCTAATTAACTTATAAATGTGCATTTAAGATTCTACCATATCTCTTATAACCTTATTAGCACCACTCTGTCTAGTTATTTAAAAGCAATAGAGCCAAAGAATTTTAATTATAAAATTTTAATATGGGAAACATTAGATAAAATTACCCAACTCCCTAGCAACAGCAAGGTGCTAAGTTTTATGTTGTTCTGGAGATAAGCAGGTTATTAAGCGAAATTTCAATAGTGGGACAGTTGTCAATTTTAATTACCATGATTAACAGTAAAAACACCAACTTCACATTCAATAGTAGCTTAAGTAATTGTCTCAATTAATTCCCTATAGTAACAGTATTAGTCAAAGGTTCCATACTAAACTTGGGTTGTTTTGGTAAGTTCCAATATTTTAATTTCATTTGACAATTTAATGGTTTTATCCAAGTTTGATCCACAGCCTAAACCTTTTTTATATGAATTCTTGTCTAAATTTGATTTACTAGAAAATAATATCTTTCATGTTGACTCTTGATTGAGCTACCAATTGATAATGGGACTTTGTTGTTGAGCTTCTTAATATTTGACAAGTATACAAAGTGTTTATTTTTTCCACGTAGTACTCTGCAGATGCGGAAAATAAGGTGTCTTAAGAGTAATTTGGGGGAAGGAACATAGGAAGAAGCGAGGGGCATCAGCTAACTATCTCTCGTCCAAGGTATTACCAAGTCAGAAATCTGAGTAAGGGGAATCTTCTTGGGTTTTAAACTTTTTTAGTACTAAAAGGATGCAAGACCCAGTCCAGATAGATAGCCAGAGCCAAAGTCCTTACATTACGCTTTCCTTGAAGAATGGCTTAATCTCCCTTTAAGGGGTTGGCCAAGTAGTAATTCTTGTTCATGATGAAGAGTTTAATAGCTGCAATGGTAGCCTTCTTTAGTGAGGGAAGGTGATAATGCCTTGGAGTTAGCCTTGTGAAATTCTGAGGTCAACTTTTGGCAGTTTTTACAATCATTGGAAGGAGTTTAAGGTCTCAGAGGCCAGCCATCAAGATGGATAGGGATGTACACCCCTTTAAAAACAGAAAGGTTTCAAATCTAAGGCCCTTCCTCTCACCCAGATTTCTTGAATAGGACATACCCTGGATGAGAGATGGGACGCTGTTGCCCCTCACTGTTTGCCACACGCCATTACTAACCTTACCTCCCAACGCAAACCCATCCTGGTGTTAAACTCTGAAAAGGTTTATTTTAAACAAATTAAACAGCTTTATGAAGACTTCAAGAAAATTTTAACCTCCCACCACGGCCCCATCCCTAGTCTAAACGGTTGTTCACCCAGAAGCCAACTTATATAGCAAACTTATACTTAGTAAGTCTAATTTGTGGAAAAAGTTGATGAAAAGAGAGCGAAAACAGGTTTTGAACTTGTCACTCCAGTCCAAGGTTTAAAAAACGTGAATTTGGACCTCCAGAATTTGGGGGAAAGTACTTGAGATTAGCTTGGAAGTCAACTGATACTATTGAACCAAAAATCAAAAATCAGATCCATTATTTAACAGATTTACACTCAAAGTCACTTTTAGAGCAATTTTATTAGAAAAAAACCAAAAAGTAAGTAAGCAATTAGCATTTGAACGCCAACTGCGACCATTCAATCCCCAATGACATTGGATTCACCACTGGCTGCTCCAGTGTGGGGCAGTGGCGAAACCCCACCTAGCATTTTCCATCTTGCAGGAAAACGCGCTCAGTCTGGATTGTCCAGTCCCAATAAGTCATTGGGCCAGTTTAGTCCGCCCAAGGATCTCGCCATCCACCTGGCATGAACCCAAGTGGTGCCTAACAGCCCACTTGTTAACCCCCGCTCCCAGCTCCATTTTGGCCTTCAGGTTGAATATGGAAGATTGTTCCCATATGAGGAACAAGCAATAATTGACCTGGTCTAGGCGGTGATGCAGCTGGCTGGCTTCATCGACTTCTGCCCCTTTAAGGGGTATTTTGACCTCAGCTTCACCTTCAAAGCTGATGCCGCCATTGTAGCTACTGTGCCTCTGGTTTTCAAGAGCACACCCATTCCAACCACACGCACCCAGCTCCCCACTGACATGACAATGGTAGTCCAATTCGCGGGGTTGCCCACTCACCTCCCACCCACAGTACTCCATAGGTAGTTAATGGAAGGATTGGCCGCATATGGCTCCACCCTATCCTTCAGTTTGTGGTCCCCAATGGGGCCGCTCGCCTAGCGGGGCCTTGGGCATTTGCCATAATAAGCCCAAAAAAATTTAAATTTGCTTTGTCACTTCCACCCCGCACCATCATACCCTCTGCCCCTGATCACCCATTCTGGGCCTGTGTAGAGGGTGGGAGGACAATCTGTCCTTCCTGCTTTGAGTTAGATCACTCAAAGCGCAAATGCCCATCCCTTGCAGCTTCCTCTGACCCAGCGTGGTCATTGCAAGGCCCCCACTTTGCCTTACACCCCACTACTTTTCTGACATGGGGTACAATACTACCCCACTCTCCCCAAATCCTGCTGCCGCCTCGGGGCCTGCTGCAGCCAATCAGCCCCTTCCTCAGGCCAGTGCCACTTGCACCTCATCCAATCAGTAATTGGCTTTGACTAATGTGTGTTCCCACGTTATTCTGCAATCGCCAGCCACACCACTTCAGTTTGCAGACCCCAATTTTGAGTTTGACTTGAACCCATGGTCCTCATTGGCTGAAACGGATGAGATGGGTAATCTTATTGAGGCCTCGCAACCCACATATGACGAATTTATCCAGAGTCAGAATCCCAAACTGGTCGCTCAATAATTTTACACCCCCAACTGAACACCATGGAGTTCCGCTCAGACCACCAGCTTGCTATCACAGCAGCCACCTACCCTGAGGTAACCACTATCCATGAACTGGCTGAGTCATCAGTAGCAGCGCTAGCCATGGAATCCCGCCCCCCATCCTCAGGACATCCACACCCATAAACCACAAAGTTGCCATTGAAATTGCTCACAGGCGCGCTAAGGATGCCATCCAGCAAGTGGTTTCCACCTCACAGGCCAACTCTCAAGTTACCTGAGCCTCCGTGGCTTCATCATCCCAGCTCCCTGCCCTCCACATTAAGGCGGAGGCCACCATTTCCAAATACATTGGCGACTTACTGTTGTACAATCAATTCCTCGAGCAGCCAATTGTTATCAACCTCGCTCCCCATGTTGCTGATCACCCCACCCCTTTGCTCTCCTCCTTGGCCCGTGCTCTCACCGCTGATGAGCATGAGACTGAGAATGAGCCACCTGATCCCCCCTCCCCTTCTGCCATGGTAGGATGAGCGCCTCAGCGCTGTCCCACCTGGTAGGTTGGTGTCTTGATCATTATGTTTCGCCCTTTCTTTGATCAGTCATATTGTTTTGGTCTGAGAGTTTAGTTAGTTCATTTTTTGTCGCTTTCTGCGCTTTGGTAATGTCCATCCCCTAGTCAGCATGCCTCATAACAAATTTAAAATTATTTAACAGATTCAAAAATGAAACTGGTCCCTTATCATAATTGAACTTAGTATCTTGTTCCCCCTTTCCACCATATAACTCAGCACCCTACTAATGGTAGAGTGTTGGGTTATTTTTCTATTTCTTTTCTCACATTTAAATTTATTAAAACTAATTTTTTTGTAATCTAAGTAATATTATTTAAGTAAAGACGCAAATGGGAAACAACTTTTTTGGGTTGAAGCCTTTCCAACTCCCCTTTCAACATGGCCACCCAGAAAACCATGCACCCCAAAGCGCCCTGTGGACTGTGGTTAACCTTGTGGGTCTTGGCATACCTGCGAAAGAAGCTTAGTCTTTCCATTGCACGTTATTTTCTAACAAGAAGCCCAACTAGCCTCATAAGTTGGGAACTTTTTCCATGATACTAATTAATGTAAAGTGCTTTTGACTCTTTTTAAGTTCAAGATCTGCTCCATTTCAAAACTGTCGTACCTTCCACCATGATGGGTTCTATATCCATGGAATTTGGTCCTCTAAATGTGGATAAGGAAAGGGTGTGAGAGGAGTTATGGATCTTCCAGTATTAGAGTTCCACGTGGAAGGATCTGTTATTTATCCCCTGGAAGACATAAAAGGACCTGCTTACTTGCAATCTAGCTTACAGCATGGCACTTTGAGGTGAAAATTCTTGATGTCAACCATAACCAAATCACTTGGTAATCTGAGTCTGCACAGCGTTTATTGTCAGCAAACTTCTTGGTGTATTGATCGATTTAGTCAACTGTTGATGAAGCTGGAGATGACCCTTCTGGATATTATTAACAAAATTTTCTAATTCAGTCTTATTGATGAAGATTTGGACTCAATGGTAAAGGCAGGTCTTTATCCCAAGTTGGCATACATAAGTTATATCCTTTGATGCATGTATGGATTTATTGTATGAAGTCTGGGTCAAAGGGAGTTCTGCTGCCCAGGTGTCCTGGGATACAGGTGCATAGCATCAGCTATATTGCTCCAAGACTTGTACGTTTGTTAAGTTTGTCCATTAGACTAAAGGTGGTATGCTGATAATCTGCAGGGTTTTATCTTTAGTATGTCACACAATGGCTCCCAAAATATTGAGATAAACTGAGAGTCTCTATTACTGATTACCTCCTAGACAAAATAAATAAGGAGAAAAACAGGTACACATACAGTTGCGCCATATTCTCAGATTAATGGTTTTTAAGTAAGAAATGAGTATGACATATTTTGTGAAGTAATCCACCAAAATCATGACCACATCATACCCTTGTGACGTTGGCATCTCTACAATGAAATCCACTGAAATTGAGGCCCATAGCTCTTTTTGTTGGAGGGTGTATTGAAGACTATTCCTCCCTGTCATGTCCAATTTGGAATGGGCACATATGAGACAGCCTTCTATCCAATCAGGGACGACTATTTGTGTCTATTCCAATCAGGCCCACGTTTAACCAAGAAAAAGAATTTCTACACACCAGGATGACCCATGGTAGTAGGATCATGGTGTTCCCTTATAATTCAATAATATAGGCAAAAGGTAACTCAAACTTTATCACAAAAATATTATCTATTTTTTTTAAAATCCATCCATATGGGGCCTTACCCACGTTAATCTTTCCAGGAGGTCAAGACCATCAGAATATGAAGACTGGGATGCCAAACTAACATCAAGGAGGGATTTAAAAGGGTGCTAGAATTGGATTAAAAGTAATAACCTCCAATATTGGGTCAGATGAGGAAGATGAGGTTAATGATGAATTTGGCTTCCTATTATTTAAGCTTGGGATTTAAGGTGGGGAAGCCATTGCGACAATGGCTGGTGGTGTGGGTGTCATGCTTAGTTAGTGAATAATCAAAGTGACCTAATCAGAGTCTTTATTCAAAATAGGACCCATTAGGACTTGCAGCCCAGGATATCTGGCAAGATATGGTTAGCCCCTTTGACAAAATCATACCTGAAGTTGAAGTTAAGAAGGCCATGGTGGGTCTTGGTTACCTGTGAGCTAACCTTTGGGGTTTGCAACATTATGTAAGCGACTTATGATATGTATGCAAAATCAACAGATGTTTAGAGCCTTTAAGAGGATTGCCAGTGCATGAATTACCATGCAACCCTTGCTAGCTCTTTATCATATATGGTCTGCTAGCGCTCAGTTCCAATAACTTTCTTGCAAAGTAAGCTACTGGATGTTTTCGCCCCTCATCTACTTGTAGAAGGATAGTAAAACCGGTGTGCCTGAGGCGCCTCAAGCCACAACAAAGGGTGTATCTTCATCATGTTGCAAATCATGAGTGATAGTGAAAACTTCCTTTACTGAATCAAATTCCAGTTGGAATTCTGTGGCCCGAAAAATGAGCAAATTACCTGTGAGGGGGTGTAAGTTTGATGCTAAATTAGAAATAGCCAATGAAAACTTCTCCAAAAAAGCAACAAACTTCATAAAGCTACGTAGTTTCATCTAAATCACAAAAGTAGGCTAAGATTGAAAGGCCTATAGTTTTTGAAGGTTCAATAGCATGCCCATCCCTCAGCATTAGGTTCCTATGGATCTGCATTTCATCCTTTATAAAACTCACAATTAGGTTTCTTTGAAACTAGCTTAGCCTTATGTAAGGATGCAACATACCACCAAATTATTCTCATGTTGCTCTGCACTAGGTAGTGGATCATAATATCATACTCATAGGCAATTACACAGGAAAACTTGAGATCCTTCAAAGCGTCATTAATGTGACGCCAGAAAACTTCTGGCATGTTTTTCATGTTCAAACTCATGACTTGAACTAATAACTTTATACCAGTTCCTGAAGGAAGTCAGCCATTACTGACCAGACTTCACCCACACTTAATTATTTGTTAATCATGTCAAGTTTAGATTACTTTTGACTTAAAAATGGCTTGAAAAAGGATTGAAAAAGATATTTCCAAGGGAGGTAATATGCATCTTGATAGTGACTTTTTCAAAGCTAATATTTTAAATTTGACCTCATATTGCCATCAGGCTTCTGAGCAAATATTAGTGGTAATGTCATGGAGAGTTTTCTCAATCATCTACTTTCTTCTTTACCATATCGTCAATCCAGGTTTATAATACATTATATTCCTCATCTGTGTAGGTTTTAAGTGGGAATTGCTTTGATGAGATTAACCGTCATCTGGAAACTCAAAGCAAGCTCATAGTGACTGGGAAGCTGATTGGCTCCTATCACAATAAACAACTGACTTGAAGGGGGCGAGAATTTGAGGCAAAGTAGGTATCTTAGGTACAACTCTGATGGAAGAGTATTTTACTGTTGTCAATGTGGGGAGGAGGGGAATCTCACCTGAATTGGAATTAGTGGTTAACGCTAACATGTTCCACTTTAAGACAATACTCACTGACTGGCGGCACTACCATATACCCCTAAAATCACATGGTATAATAATTCAGGTATCAGTGCAAAGTTTTCTACAATTGATACTCATGGGTAATAAAATGCAGAGGTTTGCGCAGTGGAAGCGGTATCATAAGGATACTAGATTATGCACCGCTTCTGCCCTCACAAGGCCTTCCCAGTTTATCAAACTACCATAATCTTGCCATCAAAGCGGCTGCTACCCATCCAACATTCTCCTCCATCAATACCTTTACGCATACATGGAGCCACTTGACAATGGAATTACATATCCAAATTTCCTAGCTGACTTCCCTGAGGAAGCCTTATTGGAATTTAAAAGCTCTTGTTTTCTTCAAGATGCCTATGCATTGACGCCTTTAATTTAGTGTCATTTAAGCCCAACTACCATAACCCATCAGCAAATTATTTCTTTACTTGTATGCCAGTACTCATCAAACATGACGAGTTCCAGCTTGCTCAGTATGTTGAGGTAATTCATACTGCAGGCCTCCATGAAGATGATCTGATTCTTTCACATTATGCCTGATGCCGCTAATGCCACCACTCCTTTACTGTCCACTCTATCATGTGCCCTTAAATTCATGCTGGGCATAAATATTCTGGACCCCTTTTCCCATAATATATGGCAGCCTATGCTAACTGCCAACTTTCACATCAGATATTCAGCTTATTCTAACTGCTAAGGAGGCAAATAATATTTCTTATTTTTACTTTTTTGTAACTACCTGCAGATAATATGCATCGACGCCCCCTCTTGGGTTGTGCCCCACTATTACTAGAAAAAGGATACTAGATGCTCCATAACAAGTGCAGCACAGGCATCTTCAAAAAGGATCCCTGTACAACTTTTAGGTAAATTTAAAATTCTCGTGGCTCCAGTATCCACATGGGAAGTTACTGTGATCTTGCGCAATCCTAGCATAATATGGATGGGGACAATAGTTAAATGCAATCAATCTTAACTCATTGAGTGAGCAAAGTTTGGATTTGGTTTATTATATTTGGACTTCTCCTTCACCTTAGCGTATCTCTTTATGAACTGGGTAGACATGGCGACAACTTTAGCATATGATATAGGAGCAGAATCAGGATCCTCAGGGTCATAAAAGGGCTATACATCAGAGAGATCCGCATACACTGGGTTAACACAGAGCTGTTTTTTAACATGTTGAAACAGAGAGATGTGATAAAGGGGATTGCTAATCCTTAGGGTCTATGGTGATTGCAACCATTCCTAGAATGGCATCTGAAATACCTCTAGATAGGATAGACTTCTCAGCATATGATGGTTCCCTATGCACCAAAAATAGATCCTTCAGTGCTATAAAAGGGGTATAGAGTCAATTGAGCGGTAGCAAAATTCTTTCCTAAAGACACTGGCCCCATAATTCTGCACATTGTTTCACAATCTATATTTTATGTTTAATATAGTTTTTTGTATTGGATTGATCTAATAGAAAGCAGAACTGCAAATGCAGGTGCCTGAACACCCACAAAGGCAGCCTCTGACTGCAAGTCAATGCTTCTCCTTTCAGGGTTAACTCAGAATAATTGGTAAAGGGGTACTGAGTTTCTTTGTTTAGTGAAAGGGTGGGTAAGGGTAGCTCAGAGTCTTTGGAGAACTGACTTTGTAAGGTTGCATTTAAGGTTCTACCCTATTACTTAGAAAATTTGTTCTCACCACTATGTTATCTTAAATTAAAAGTGATAGAACAGAAGTTTTTACAAAAAAAGCAATATAGGAGATAATAGATAAAATAACCCAACATCCTACCCTTAGCATGGTTCCAGGTTTCATGTTGTGCTGTAAGGGGAGAGTTAATAATTTCACTTTTAATAATATTGAGTGTCAACTTTAAAAATACCATTATTAACAGTTTTGGAAACCTTCTACCCAGTTCAATAGTGGCAGGATAAATTATTTGATTAATCCCCATAGTAACAATATTGGCCAAACTAACCACCTCGCAAGCTCTCAAGCGGCGCTCTGGAGCCCTTTGGTGCTTTCACAGAGCAATTTGCATTTCAGCATTTTGGTTAAATATGGGAATCTATTCCCATACGCTAGCGTGGCCATCATTGAGATGGCCACGGAGGTTTTTAAAACTTCAGCTATATTGACTTCATACCCTTTAAAGGGGTATTTTGATCCTGGCTTCTGTTTGGAAGCTGATGTGGCAGCAGCATATAAGATGCTGATAATTTATAAAAAAAATTCACATTCCTA
Organism: Massospora cicadina; assembly: GCA_022478985.1. Lineage (NCBI taxonomy): Eukaryota > Fungi > Entomophthoromycota > Entomophthoromycetes > Entomophthorales > Entomophthoraceae > Massospora > Massospora cicadina. The sequence continues at coordinate 28,586 of JAKSZP010017348.1, forward strand.
CTGTTTGCACGCGGCTCCCAGATGAGGCCACTTTAGTGGTCCAGTTTGCCAGTTTGCCATCATTTCTCTCCCAAACGCCTTTACCACGAACTGACGGAGGGTTTGGCCATTTACAGCGCAGACCCTATCTTACAGTTTGTGGTTCCCAACGGAGTGGGTCATTTGGCAGGGCCTCACGCCTTTGTGACAATCCGCCCTTTCCATCGCAACACCCACCTCCAATTCCCCCGCACAGTGATCAAATCCACACCTGATCACCCCTTTTAGGCGTATGTCAAAAGTGGCTGCACCATATGCCCTGTATGCTTCAAATTGGATCATTTTAAGTGCAAGTGCCCTGTGGCTTCAACCTCCACTGCTTCCACTGCTCCTCCTTCTGGCGTCAAACCAGCTGCTGCCTTGCCCAAATTTTTTGAGTGGGGCGCAATCCTCCTGTCCCCAACCTCAGCTAATTCTGGTACTGTTTCCAAAGAAGCAGACAATCAAAATTTTAAAAAACTTTAAAAATTCGTTGGACTTACAGAATACTGAGCTGATGGATGAGACAGTTTTGGCTGAGCTGCCATGGTCAACTGTTCACAGCCATTCAGGATCCCCCACTGCACTGGTTCCAATGGCTAGCCCAGCATTAGCCAATTAAATCCATTCAAAGCGTTCAAATGGATTGATGGGATGGATCGGCCTTATAATGTTAAACCCAATTTTTCCTTGGAGGAATTTTTGTAAATCCTCTTAATTTTCATCCTTGCCATTTTAGACCTTAAATCGGTTTCCCCAATTTTAAAACTATTAATAAAATGGCGGTAGAAGCAGCAGTTGCTCCCGCTAACATCCTCAGCCAACATCTTCATGGGGCGATGGAACCCCTTATTGAGGGTATTCCCCTTCCAAATTTCCCCCTTGATTTTGATGAGGATGCAAATTACAAAATTGAGGAGCTCGTTTTTGGTTGAGCCATGCCTGCATCATTACAGCAAAAACCTCTCTTTTTGACCCCAATTACCCCCAAACCCACCAGCGCATCAATTTTTTCACTTGTGTACCATCTCTCATAACTTTCGCTGAGCATCAACTTTCTCAATATGTTGTGGCAATGGACACTCCCACCCTCATTAACAAAGGAAACTCCCACTTATAAACTCCTTATGCTACATATCACTGATGCCCCAACCCCTATGCCGTCCTCCATGGTCTGCCAGATAAAGTGGGCGGTGGACAAAAGCTTCTCTAAAGAATCCTCACCTTCTGATATGGCTTCCTAGGCTGATAACTTAGGGACTATATTAGAAATTTTTTAAATTCTAATAATCCATTTATTTTGCTCATTCACAAATAAAGATGCATGGTGGCTCCCCTTTTGGGTTGGGCACCACTAGTGCTAAAAAACAATATGGACCAAAGTTCCCATTCTATCTTGGTTTTTTATGAGTTCCAAATGTTAAATTCATATTAGAAGTTTTGGATTTTGGTGCCAGGTTTGATCCCCATCTTAAACCTTTTCATCTGATTTCTTGTCCAAATTTTAATTACTGGATAAAATTTTCCTTTGAGGTTGACTCCTGATTGAGCTACCTGTCATGGATGGGGGATGTTGGCTGAGATGTTGATTTTTAAATAAAATTTAGATTGACACAGAGTTGTCTAGTTTTTCCATGTAGTACTATGCTGATTTTGAAAGTAGGATGGACTTAGGAGTAGGTTGGTGCAAAGTACATGGGAAGCAGGGAGGGGCAGCTGCTACCATCTCTTGACCAGCGTACACATAAGCTATGTGAACAACCCCTGTGGTTAGACTAGGAGAGATCCTATTTAGAACAAAAAAGGGTGAAGAAGCTGGAAGCCTTTCCACTCAATGATCTGGGAGATCTAGTCAATGTAGTAGACAAGATATGAATAAAGTTATATCCCCTGTAAATTGCACCTCATACACCTCTGCTCACACCAAAGAATTGGTATTAAGATTAAGAAGTTGTTCCAGGTGGTGGCAGAGGGTAGAATCTATCACCAGCAAAAGGTAATTGACGCATGTTCCAAGAGGGGGTACCCAGAGGTTCAAGTTCTTCTGGGAAGATCAATTCACATTCTTCCAAAAATCAAGGAGCTGAGTTAGGTTTGGGCGCAAAGATTCCCATCTTCCAGGTTTACCCAGCAGCTTTTTAAATGATCCTGTCCCCAACAAGTACAGGGGTGGTAACCTTTTACCTACCTGATGGAGCAAGCCATATGTTGCCTAGCCGTGGGTGCAACCTGCTATCCACTGAAGGCATTGTCATCATTACATCAAGTCAATTCCAGTAGAATAAATATCCTTGCTAGCAAATTTGATGTCAATATAGCTGAGCAGATCAGATCTGAGTCAATGTCAGAAATCATTTAGAACAATAATCTACCAGAACTAAATTATGAAATATCCTTGACAGTAGTGCGCTTAGCTTTAGTTCCCCATTTAGTGAGCATATAGGGCAGCGGTCCACAACAGGTACCACTGTCACTCTATTTCCCTTTCCACCATTTTGGTTTGCAATAAAAATTCTTTAAATTTATTCAAATTTGTTTGTGAGTTTTAGAATTCTGTTGAATCATCTAGTGATGATGTTTTAAAATTCTGGAAATACCTGGCTAGCCCCATAGCTGTCTTTTACATCTTTCATCCATCAATATGGATGGCTGTACCCGAGGTATTCTGGCTAGGGTTCTGGGTGTTCACTCACCTGGAGTTCCAGGCAAGTCTTTTTATCATCATCACGCTTCATGGCAGTATAAACTAGGTCAGAAAATCTGAGTAAGGGCCAGGACCTTAAGGTTTATCTCTTTTCAGCTCAGAAAGGATGCATGACCCAGTCCATCTTGATAGCTGGAAATAAGGGCCTTACACATTGTACATCATTGATAAATACGCCAATCTCTAGAAAGGTAGGTGCTTGAGGTTAAGATGAAATTAGTGAAAATATGATGATTGATGTTAGTTGGTTTATGAAACGTATTGTGAGGATACCATCAAAGTGTCACAATTAGACCAACAACAATTATGGCATTTGCATCTTTAATGCAGCTCAAAAAAGCACTTACTTTGAGGGCTCAGTAAAACTCACTTTATTGCACAATGTCAGACCTCATGGTTATGCATCACTAGTTTATTGTATTGAGAATTTATAATCTGATGGTGCAATTTGAGACCTGCTGACCCTAGGAGTTTTGCCCCCATCATGTATTGAAAATACCTGGACATATGGTAAAAAGCCTCCCACTATTTTAAAAGAGGCCCATCTTGAAATCTTTAAATAGCTTTTTGTGGTGCATTTGGTGACTGTTTTTATTTAAGACAAAATTGCTTTAAGTCTTAACTCAGGTTTTTTTCTTTTTCAGAGTGCCAGGCCCTTCTCAGCTTTTGGCTGATGTTTGGATATCCCGTTCATTAAAGCTAGCTGAGAAGGTAAACTGATATCTACTAAAGCTAATTTAAAGGATACACCATTTGTTAAAAAAGTTTGCTTTAAAAAGCTATAGTATAAATATAATTCACGCATCTAGTTTATAATAAACAAGATTCAAACTTTAATTAATTCTTATCCCACTGTATTATAATAACTCTATCACCAGTATAAATTAGGCATAACTTATAGCTTTGTCAGAAACTTGAACAGATGGATTCATCCCAATAATATCAGAATTAGGGGTGTTGGTTAGTCAGGCGTAATTGCTGGCTAATTGCCTAGTTCAATATTATTTTACTGTTATAAATATAAATTATTTTAGGTTCAGCAGATTACTAGTTTGGCACTGACTGCAAAATCATGGGTGATTGTGGGATTTTCCAGCAGAAAGATGATGTATTTGTTTACAACCATATGATGATGACTTCGTTGCCTCAAATCTGAGTTTGGCGGAATCTTATCTTGATTCCAACTACCATGGAATATGATTGTTGGATTTTTCAGTGGAAAGCTGAAGTATTTGTTATCGATCATCTGATTTTGAATTTGCTGCCTAATTTGGAGTACCAGCAACTTATTCCAGGGATGCTCAAAGTATTTATTATAATAGTAATTTATATACTGTTGACTGGAAACTTGTGCCAAGGACGAGTCAACTTGATATTTGGTGATTGAGATGAGTGGTATGGGAGGGAACTGGTACCACAGATGACTTCAATTGATTAAGGTTCTGACTTTGATCGCCAATGGGTTTTCATAGGCACAGTAACCTATAGTATAAATAGTCTTCCTTCCCTCCAAATAAAGATCTCTCTTTTGCCCATCTTTTATTTTACTTGAAGTAGCGAGAGCCACTAAAGTGTATAGGGTGGGACTGGAGATCCCAGAAAAAGGTGTGTGGTGATGTGCCTGGAGCGTCTGATGCTGCCAGCTCCCATACCTCAGCACTATGAGGAACTGATGGTAAACTGGCCAACTGGCCACCAATGATGATGTGCTGCTGACTGTCAGCCTTGAGGGTGGTGCAGCTTGGGAGTGCCATAGCTACCCAGGATGGGGAATGGACTTGCTGGGGCACACCTAAGAGGGACCATGGGGCTAAGGCGAAGTTGTTGGTCTTTTGTGTTGGTGGGTTGGACGTGGACTTATAGGGGGTTAGTATGCCTATGAAGGCGAAACAGCAAGTGTCAGCCAGCCTTCATACTGGTTGGTCTGACAAACTAGCAGAGCCACTATTTGGAAAAGCAATTTTCTGAAAACCTCGATTGACTAAAATTAAAATGCAAAGTGATTTAGCCAACAAAAGCACACTTGTAATTTTAAAAGTATGGGTCATCATTATTTTAGTAAGATACAATACAACAAGACAACTAGCTTTAAGCTATGATTTCATGAGTATCCCAAATTTTGCAATCTGCTACAGCAGGCTAAAAAAGTAAGCCAAGCACAACAGTATGAGGACTGCTCGCCCTTGCTGTTTCACTTTCATGGGTTACCAATCCCCTACAAGTCCACAGGCAATCTACCAACCCAGAAGACTAACTTAGCCTTGGTGACCTTGGCCCCTTTTTTGAGTGCACCAGTGGTCCTCAGCCCCCTTCCTGGGTGTCCTGAACCCTTGCTACTTCTCCCTCATGACAAATTTCCAGCCTTTCTCAGGTGTTCCCTGGCAAGTATGTCCACTATCTTGTGTAGACCAGATCTCTGGCTACACCACCCTCATAGCTAACAGCTCTCAGTCTCTCATTGTTAAACCAGTTAGCCAATTTTTTATTGGGGCTGCCTTGTAAGGCTGAGGTATAGGAGTTGTCAGCGCAGGTCACTTCAGGTGCATTACCCTGCACCTACCTTAGGGATCTCCAATCCCACCTTTACCAACCTAGCCACCTTTACTTCCTATAATAAATAAAGGTAGGCAAATGAGATATTCTTATCAATAGGGAACTATAACTATTTATAATTTGGCATTTTCTCTGGTAATCTTCTGCTCGCCTATCAAAACCCAATGGCATTCATGCTGGTACTCTACTAAATCATCAGCCCTACACTGGCACTTATTCCCTCTTAATTTTTCCTCCTTGAACACCATATATTAATTCAATTAAGCATCAGCATCAGCCACTTATCAGTCATATATAAATCTTTAATATAAAATTTAATAAAATATTCTCAGCCTTTAGTCACCAGTAATTCATAATTCTAGGTAGCAGAATGATTATTGCTCACTCACTTATTTGAATCATTGGCATGCTGTAAGCAATATCATTACCTTCAACATAAGTTGCTAGATAAATTCTAAAAAATATATGATTGGATTATCCCTGGCTTCAGTGGCAAGTAAACTGAACACCTCAACATCAAAATATTGACCTGGCATATTTAATTCAAAATAATATCAATATCTTTGGCTCCAGTCACTGATGTTAAGTCACAACTAATTGGTTAATATAATTGACCAATCAACCTCGGTGTAAATTGCAGGTTATTGAAATAACATTTAATTTGGTATCAGTGACAATCCAAAATAAATCTAGACTTGGCAGAATCATTTGAAATAGCTCAACCCAACCCAATGGGGGGCACAAATTAGCATATTATCATTACAATTCTATTGAAATACATTAATTAGTCAATACACTGGCACTAACTAATGTTATCCCTTTTTTGATATTTATGGGAGGAATATATCTAGTTAATTTTTCAAATATGAGTTAAGAGATAGTGAAAGGGTCTACTTTCAACAGCGGAGGCACCCTACTTACTATATAGATTAGGTCATTAATCCTATTTGAACAATTGGTCTCAGCTTTTGGGATTCTGACCATATCCTCTTACTCATGGTTGGTCGAGGTTTAAGATTTTACATAAATGTAATCAATATTTTTTATAAGTAACTGTAATGGAGTATAAAAACCTCTACCAACTAACTTATCTAGATATTGAGTTCCATTAAAGGTATGGTACCCAATAGATAGTAAATTATAGATCAGAGGATAGTTAATATGATCTAAGCATGTAGTCTGTTGATCTTCCAGCAGATTTTATAGGATCTGGTAGATTGTTGCGCAGAGGTTAAGCTCACTGATACAACGGAAGGACAATATGAGGATTGTAGTTCCTCAGACAAATGTAATGAAGCATATAAAATGAAGCCAAAGGCTTCAGCACACATGATCTTTCTTTTGAATGGCAGAGTCCACTACTGTTATCTCTTCAAGTTTACATTGTAGAATCCACTACATGACATCAACTAAAAAACCTCTCTCTTTCTTTTTTTGCCCTTCTTCATTCATCTCTCTGACCACTCTTCAGCCATCTACGCAGCTACTCAGACTCAGATTCTCCAATTTCCATTGAGCTTATCTCCTTATTGGGAGTCCCAGAAAATCCCCATTTTTGGCTGAGGTTGAATTGCATAGCGTTGACCTATATTAAGCTATGGCAAATATCAAATGCGCTAAACTCAACCTCATCAGTAAATGGTGATCTACTAATAGTAATTTAGCCTTATCATCCAGTCATATAAATTTCCTGACATAGTCCTACTGCACCTTGAATCCTATATATGAAGACCTATGAAGTCTGTTATCAAAATAGGTAGATTAATAAAAATTTTACTTAATCTCTGAGCCAATCAGTTTGTAATCACCTGATGGCTTATATCTTTCAACGATAATCAAAATCCCCTCGTTATAAAGTGGTAAGTGGAGGCCTAGTCAAACAAGTTAAAGTGTACGTTTAAGTTTAAAAAGAACAAGTTTGGATGGGCTACTTTTATAGGCCTAATAGGTGTATTTTAGGGTATCGTTTTAAAGCATGCTTTCAATATTGATAAAACTTGGTATATGTGATCTATAGAAAATGAGTATTGCAGTCAATCTAAAGGCCTATACTGAATACCAATCAAAAATATTTCTTCTTGAGGTTCACAATAGTAATAAAGGAGATCTGAGGGTTAGGGGCAAGATCAATAGGTAACAATATGAGCTGGCAGATTAAAATAGGTTGGATTGGGTAGTTTAAGCTCTGGGTCTAATAGCGTCTTAGCCTTACCTTGGTAAGCGGAGGTTACCCTTTAAGTTTAAAAAGCATGACGAGCCAATTTCTTTAATCTTAAGCTTTAGATTTGTTTGTATGCTCTATCTACATTATTACCTCACACTTGGGGTTATCTCTGGGAATATGTAGACTTAACCCATCCATTTTATAAATTTCTACTTAGGATGGGAATTTTTACATAAGGGAATTATATATATGAGGGATATGATACCACCTTGCCAGGAAAACTTTAACCCCTAGATTGATCCCTTAACTTGTTGGCTTTGTATGGTTGAGTAGAGTCGATCATCAGGGTTGCAAAACAGTTTAGATTCCCATAGAGTTTGGGGTTGGGTTAAGTAAAGGTGGGCGGCCCACTTAATTCTGTGAACTGAGGATCAGGAAGATTATTGAAAGTGATGTAACCATTTGAAACCATAAAATGTGTCTAGTGTTTGAATTGGGCCCACCCTCAAAAGTCAATCTGAAAAAGCTATTCATACCAGATCACAGGTGAATATAGAGCTAACCATATACCATAAAAGGAGTTTTGTGAGACTTGTATAGCGATTTAAGCTTAGGTGGCCAACTAATATGCTTAGCTAGCGGTGTGCAAAGCTTGATAGAAGGCGTCGCTGAGGCAGGATTAAACTGGCTTTGTTTTAGGCACTAATTGTATATTCCCTCCATTTCGCTGGTAGAATAGCATACTAGGGGTGTTGAGAAATCTATATGACTGGACGATAAACCATAATAAACAGTGCAGATCATTGGTTACCCATCATGATTAGGCCTATATTAGTATTATTGATTAATATGAGTTGACAACTAGCAAAGTTGACCACAGCAAATAGGAGGCATTCCTTTAAAGATTCAAAGAAAAGCAAAACATTGAAAAGATAGTAAATAGGAGGTAACCAAGTGGAAGGGTCAAAACTGACCAGAAATGATGAAATGTGAATGTGAAGGGAAAAAGAGGAAGGAGGTTAGTTAATTAAGAAGAAGAGAGTTAGCAGTAGGAGCTGCATAATATATATAATACAAAAAATAAAGTGTTGTTACAGAAGCAAATGCTTCATTTTTTATTATATTTGTTAAGTTATCTTGGGACTGACAATCTCCACATCATCCTCTCATTGCTCAGTGGGATTGACCCTGTGCAACCCCTTTGGAGTATCTCTAATATTTTTGATAAAGTTATAACAGTGGTGCTCACTACAGGGGGCCCGTTGACCAACACATTAAAATATTTTATTGTTCATTCGCCAAGCAATGGCGCAACAGGCACAACATGTGGGGATCCTACCCCAGTTTATTGAGCTATCCCAACATGCGAAACTGAAGCTCATGCTGGATACATTACTTTAGACATAAAAGATGCTTTTTCAGGTGCTATAAAATTTTGCGTTATCATTAAGATACGCCATAATCAATATTGTGCAGTGTTTGACTCACTGAGCAATAGGACCAACGATATGAGGATCGTTGCCCTTGAAACAACAGAAATAAACTTATTTATAAATATGGAGCACTTGCTCCACTATAATTCTTTATTTAATACACAATAAACACAGCGGATCCTTGCTGTTCCGCTCACTCTAAACTAATAACAACCTCCTCTCCTTGATTGTCCTTTTCTCCCTTGTATTGTCATGACTTCAGATGATACCGCTTTCATGGATTAGTAATTCACTTTGCCAATCTCATTGGTTCCGCCAATTCTTCATTTGTTAATTTCCCAATAACCTAATTTGAGGCGATTTCCCTAACAACCCAATATCACCTCATTTCAAGGCGCTCAAATTACCATAACTCATATCAAACTCAGCGGATTCCATCCATTCCACCTTAATGACTTAGGGCTTATCATCCAGTTATATCAGAATCACAACATTGCTCCTCCTTGACTGGACGATAAGGCTCCTATTACTTATACACCCAAAGGAACTTTGCATGCATTCAGTTGATGGTCCAACTACTAGCGGGGTCCTTAATAGTATATGCATCCATACCTGTCTTCTCAATGACTTCAAATGGCCCAATACAGATACTGGCCAGCTTATGTTTCTGGCCAAACCCATGTTGATCATGGAATAGTGATATGTCTCCATCTTTGAACTGTGCTAGGCCACTTATCCATACCTGATCGGCTGCCTGGCTTTTGATATTCTTGGCCAAGCTGAACAAGTACGCTTTGGTTTGTAATTTAATCAGTGTATTCATTAGGATGGTTAAATAGCGTTGTGGATCCATTCTACCAGTGTCCTCTACACAGGCATATAGAAGTGCGGGCAGAGCTGGGTGCCTTCCATAAATCAATTGGAATGGGCTTTTCCCTATGATAAAATGGTACCTAATGTTGTAGGCAAACACTGCGGTAGAAAGGAGGGTACTCCAATCAGAGGGCCTATCTGAAACCAGCTTCTGGAGTATGTTCACCAGGGTCCCATTAAACCGTTCAACCATTCCGTTGGACTCAGGTTGATATGTAGTTGTTAGAACCCCACGGATGGCCATCATTCCGTTGAGTTTGGGAAGTATGTGAGAGGTAAAATTAGTGCCGTTGTCAGTAAGGATAAACTGTGCGCAGCCATGACTCTGAATGATGCATTCCATTACAAACTTAGCCACAGTAACCGCCCAGAAATCCCAAATGGCCTGTGCCTCAATCCACCTGGTCAAGTGGCCAATTGCCACCAGGATATACTTGGACCAGTTAGCACCCATTGGCAGAGGGCTGACGACATCAATGGAAACTGTATGCCAAGCGAAGTACAGCTTTACTAACTGATATGAGGTCTTCCGATGGAACGGCTTTTACACTTGGAACTGTTGACAGGAGGAGATAGTATCAAGCACATCAAAGTTCATGCTTTCCCAGTAATACCAAGGCCGCAATAATTCCAACGTCTTGCACATACTACCATGCCCAACTGACCTATGTGCACTCATGATAATGTTAGGCCGTGTTGAGGGTCACAGAAAGTTTACTGTTAAGTTGCCAATCTACTTGTACAACTCACCATTTCGCTGAAAAAGTATTAGCTTGCATTTCACTCATTGCCTTAATTACTTGAGGCAGCTCATCAACATACTTTCCGCTGAGCATCTTGTCATACATAATATCGCTCAGATCTGCTGTAACTGCAATAGTTAGTAGCCTCAACAAACAATCAGCATTCTGGTGTTTCGCTCCTGGTCAGTGAAGGATCACAAAGTTGTAAGCCTGTAGTTTATGGGCCCATCATGCTAGCCAGCCCTCAGGCTCATTAAGGCTCTGCAGCCAGTGTAACGAGGCGTGATCTGTTACAAATTTAAATTTTACACCATGAAAATATACTTGGAATTGCTTGTAAGCATAAATCACTGCTAAGCACTCCCACTCGGTCACAGTATAATTTTGCTCATGGCTATTCAGGCTTCAGATGCAGTACGCCACTGGGTGCTCCTCCCCCGCATCATCTTTTAAGACAGAACTGCCCCCACAGCGGAAAGAGATGCATCCATCTGTACAATAAATTTCTTTTCAAACTTTTGATAACATAGCACTGGCGCCTCAATCAACACTGTTCAAAGAGTATCAAAGGAGTTTTGACAGTGTGTCATGGAAATGGCAGAAGAAGTTTAGACTAGGGTGTTAGTCTGTATGCATAAGCACCCAAAAAGCAATCCAGAATGTCAGAGGCATTGCCGACTGAATGACGTTGTATGGAGCTGGGCATTGGGAAACAATAAATCATTGATGTAGGACAATGGTAAATATTAACCTGAGAACGAACCAAATTGAGGCTTCCCCAGACCTTGGAGGTCTTGCTTCAGGGGGCGGAACCATAGATAAGGTTTCAACAAGTTCACCGGTTTATGGGGCTGATTTGACTGGGGAGACAAGGGGCGGAACCTTGCTTGAAGATGGTGGACATAAGGCCACAAGATTCCAGTATATTTTTGATGAAACTTTATAATGACAGGGTTAAATTGCCAGAAGTATCTAGCTCTCTGAATCCAGTCTATGATGATGGGGGCCATAGTGACCATGAGTACAGGTAGAGCCAACTGGTGTATGTGCACAATGGGTCACCAGGAAAAAGCCATCAGGAATGCGGCCAGAAGGAAATCAAGAAAATCAAAATTGATTGGTTTTTGAGGTAAAATTTTATTGCAAAGGAAAAGGAATAAAATTGACCAACAATTTTCTCAGTGCAATGCAACTGATTAAATAGTGGTTGATTGATGCAGGGACAAGCCAGGATGGAGACCCTCAATTTTGACCTAACAGGCGAATTATTTGGGAATAAGGCAGATAAGTTCACTAGGAACTGAAATTGAAGAATTTGGAAGCAGACTGAGTTGCTGTCAGTTTGACCTCAAACTTTGAGCCAAGGCTAGGCTACTTTTCCAATAGTTGGCGTGATGGCGTTTGGCCCAACAAGCAGCGGGAATCCCCCAAGGCCACCCCATGTAGGGGCGGTCCCAATTGGTTGGGAACAGGTTCAGGATGCCCAACCCGCCCATGCCCAGTCGCTGGGCCATTTGTTCAGTCAAAAGCATCGCATCAGCTGCAATGCCCAATTTTCTGGAAGAGAGCTTCAAACCCTTGTCAATGGTATCTGATGCTATTACCTGCCTGTTGGGGATGATCCCTGACAATTTTGGGAGGGAATTGATTTTTATCATCATAGTATTGGCTAATTAAAATTGTCAGCGATTCTGGCTGATGAATCAGTCTTCATCCCTTTCTGACTACATGGAATCTGAACATTGGGCTGACTCCCACTCGATTTTGGGCCTATTGATTTCATTTTGGTGATCTTGGCGCAGATTTCCCTGATCAACTGTACTAGTTCCTCTGAGGTGAGTGTGGGCACCAGGGAGGGATCCAAAGTGGAAGGGCTGTTACCTACCGCTCATCTACCATGTGGGTGAGGTCGCCCTGGTTAATGAGGGGTACAGCCACCCTCTTTGATACCTTCTTACTTGGGAATGGGAACAGGGCCCGATCAACGCCCAGAGGACATTCCCCAGGACTTATACAGTGTTCCGTCCATGAAAATGTGGCATCTTTAATTAATAACTCAAACAATGGACCTTCAATACAACTAAAGTTAGGTATGAAGCGGCGATAGTAGCCAACCATCCCTAAAAATACTTGTATATCTTGTTTACTACTTGGTGTAGTCATTTTCTGAATGGCCTCCACCTTAGCTGGTTGGGGCCTCAGTCCTGTTGCATCAACTACAAACCCAAGGTACTCTAGCTGATCCTTGAAAAAGTTGCATTTCCAGGGTTTAATTTTGATTTTAGGCCTCAGCCAACCGGTAGAATACCTCTTCCAAATGGCTAAGGTGCTCAGAAAAAGTGCTGGAGAAAACGTTAATGTTGTCAAGGTATACAAAAACGCATGACAGCTTCAAGTTGCTGAGGATAGCGTCCATTGACCATTGGAAAGTAGAAGGGGCATTACACAGCCTTGTGGCATATGTGTCAGTTGAAAAAGCCCTTTTGACGTGATAATGGCGCATTTTTCTTGTTCCGCCGCAGGTAACTCAATCTTCCAATAGCCAAATATTAAATCCATTGTGGAGAAGTAACGAGCTCCCCCCAACTGGTCCAACGCATAGCAATCCATGGCAAAGGGTATGAGTCCTTTTTTGTAATGCTGTGAGCTTGCAGTAGTCTATTACTACCCGGTTAGTACCATCCTTCTTTTTGACAATTAGGACAGGGGAAGCCCACAGGCTCTTTGATGGTTCAAGCATTCCTTGCTCCAACATTTTATCAAACACTGCTGTGACAACTTCTTCCGCTGCTCTAGATCGGCGTATTGGCTGAGATCTGATGGGGGAATGATCTCCAGTGTCCACTTGATGGCTCACTCCTTGGGCGCACCATAAATCATGATCATTGACATCAAAGGTTTCTTTGTATTTATTAAATAAGGCTTCTGCTTGATCTTTCTAATCTTCTGTTACCCCTGTTAAATTTTCACGTGGTACAACTACCATTACGCCAGGCTGTGTTTCGATGGGCAGACAAAATTCATCCAGTGAACCAAACTCATAAATCCTGAGGACCTCCTCAACTGGAATGAAATGTAAAAATGCAACTACTTGGTGTTGGCGGATTTGCATTGGTTTATCCTGGAGATTCGCTACCAAGTCCTTGATCTCCCCATGCCCAGAAGTATAATCCCAGGGGTCACATGGGCTTGAGCCGTTATTGTTGATAGGGCCCAATGACTCCCCATATAGCCCATCAGGCACTTCCACCTCTAACTCAGCGCTTATGATTGCTTGGTGTTTAGAGGGAATGGATATAGGGCCAGAGGCTCTAAGAGGTAGCCCTTTGATTTTATAGATTTGGTGAGGAAGGGCCCAGAACTTGCTTTTTAGTTGATGATAGCGAACCAAAAACACCCCATCACCATATGCAAGATTGATGTGACTCATGTGTATAAGATCCTTTCGCATTCCGCTGGAAGTAAAGTATATTGGGATCCGCTGCCCTAGAATTTCAAATGTCTATGCTTTCATATTAACAACAGCTCCAAATTGACGCATAAAAGCGGTTCTGATTAATAGATCATAGTTATTATTTGGTAACACTATAGCTTGGCTAAAATGACAATTGACCCAAACTGCAAAGGTAATGCACTGTATTCTCCTTCAGAGACTGTGCTTTCTTGCCTGCGGTCCCATACACCATACGATGCTTTACATCAGGCTAATGCTAACCTTGACACCAACTTTGAGGACACTATGTTGATTGGGGCACCTGTATCGATTATTGTGCAAACTCAGGTTTTTGCTACAACAGTGTTACAGTATTTTCACTCAGAGTAAGATGCATCTGATTGTTTTAAAACATGGACATTTAACAGATCTCTTTTTTCAAGGAAGCTCATAATACCCTTCCCCACTTTAGGGTATTCTTTAACAATATCGTCCACAGGGAGGGCCGCATGTACCCCTTTTAAGAGGAGCACATCAGCTAATGGATCTGGTTCATCTGTAGGAAGGTAATCAAACAATTGGCAAGCATACGGTTTTTGGTGCTCCTGGGAGCCTGCTTCTGTAATGTCCATGAATTTCGTTTGTGTCAGTACATTTACCCTTCCAACTGGCTGCTGGTAGAGAAAAGCATCATCATACTTGGAAACATCCACTAGCTGTACAGGAATAGGTTCAGTTGGGACGGTTTGAGTCAGAATAGCGAAGGCAGAGAGTCCTATCTCTACTCTGCTCTGACTTTTCCCTGATTATACTGCTCCCATGGTAAGTACTGAACCTGAAGATGATGACAACTCCTAGCCAGGTGCCCAGGTCAAGTGCACAAAAAGCAATTAACCCTATGAGACCTGCGTCCTTGAGTATTGTAAAATGGGCCACCCAAAAAGGTGGACTGGTATTGAACAGTGTAACCAGGCCCATCCTGGTAGGTGAACTGCTGTTGGCAACTTAGTTGAAAATGAGGCTTGTGATGATAATAAGGCCAGGGAATGCCAACTGGGTGCTGAACAGGGAGGGATGATTCCTCCAAATAAACAAGGCTAGCAGCAGAGGCGATAGGGTTCCGCTCTATACTGGGTGTAGGGAAGGTAGCAGATAACTGGCGTAGAATTTAAACAAGTTTAAGAAAAGGTACATCAGCCTCTAAATATGGAGCCAAGGCATTAAAAACTCTTGGTATGGTTTTACAGCAGAGGTCAACGCTATGCTTATGTCACATTCAGTTAAAACGTCTGCCCAATTAACACATGGGCTTTTGCTGAGAATTGATCAGCGAACACAGTGAGGGTCTCGTTATGTTGGAACTCAATGGTTAAAAACTCAGCCTTCCGTTGCACCATTTTTTAAGTTCCTCCAAACAACCACAGCACAGTATTTTCACTTTGTGATAGGTAACGGAACTGTTGGAAGATAGCAAGTAACTTGGTCAGCGCTCCCAACATCCAAAGTGGACATTAGTAATTTGGCTTTATGCTGATCTGAAGCTCCTTCTACTGTAAACAAATCGTTTATAGAATCCATGGATGTTCCCATCAAAATCAAACGGATGCAGCTTGTTGATACAACATACTTGCAGAAACTCCTTCTTCCATTTAAGCACAGCATCCAGGGTAATCTTAAGTTCTGCATATTCAACAGTTGCAGTGTGTTGAGATGATTCCTTAGTAAAGCAAGCCAGATATGACATGACTAATGACTGAGGAACGCTTATCAGTCTATGTGACTGATCAATGGGCCCCCTGTAGTGAGCACCACTGTTATAAAATTTGGCGTTATAGTTAAGATAAACCTTAATCAATATTGTGCAGGGTTTGACCCACTGAGCAATAGGACTAATGATATGAGGATCGTTGCCCTTGAAACAGCAGAAATAAACTTTACTAATAATTATGAAGACTTGCTCCCACTATACTTCTTTTTTCAATATGATAAACACAGCGGATCCTTGCTGTTCCGCTCGCTCTAAATTATTAACAACCTCCTCCCCTTGATCATCCCCTCCCACTTGTATCGTCATGACTTCAGATGATACCGCTTTCCTGGCTTAGTAATTCACTTCGCCATATCTCATTTGTTCTGCCAATTCTTCACTTGTTAATATCCCAATCACCTGATTTGAGGCGAATTCCCTAACAACACAATATCACCTCAACTTCAAGGCGCTCAAATCACCATAACTCATATCAAACTCAACGGATTCCATCCGTTTCACCTTAATGACTTAGGGCTTATCATCCAGTTATATCAGAATTGCGACATCAGAAAAATAAGGATATAATGGACCAGGGCCCCAAGACCTGCATTACCAGCAACAACATTGCCACCTTCACCACACTACCCAAAGTTTGCTTCAAGGCTGAGAAAGCCTTATCTGAATATATCACCACCCTCCTCATAGCTAAATAAAGGCTGCCTGAGCCACTCTGTTAACTCAGCCCTCATTTTCGAGGACGCACCCACTCCCATGCTCTCAGTGCTCTGTTGTACACTGTCCAACACAGAGAAGGAAGATGAGCCTCCTTATCTTGACTCACCCCCACCATGGACGCATAGCAATTTACCGCATCCAAACTTAATTAGATCATTTTAGTTTTCTTATCTTTCAATTCAGTTTGAGTGATACGCTTGTCTCCTTCTGCTCATTAAATTCTAGGTTAGTACAAGTTTTGCTCCTCAAAGCTTGGTATTTTCCATCCCCTGGTCAGCTTGCCTTGGTTAAATAAGATAAAAGGGTATAATGGAACATCTTGAAAATGCCTTCCGCCAACTATATCTAATTAATGATTGAGTCAGCCAACTTGATGATATCTTGGATGGCACTACTGAGAAGCTACACTGCGCAGAGTGTAAACTGAATAGTGTTGTTAGGGAGGAGGAGGTTTGCGTCAAAAAGCTGCCTCTGTTTGGTATCAACAGGAATATTCATAGCTTCTTTAAACGATTTGATTTCACTATGGAAGGAGCCTCAGATCAGTGTAAAGCTAAAGTTTCAATATCTGCTTTGGATGTTGGGAGTGCAGACCAAATCATCTGCTGTATTCCAAATAGTTTCGTATTATACCAAGAAGTGAAGGATAATGTGCTGCAGTTGTTTGAAGGTTCTGCAAAAATGTCACAGTGGAAGGCTGAGATCTCGACCATTGTGGATGCCAGTGTGGTGAGACCCTCATTGCGTTTGCTGACCGCTTTATGGCAGAAGCCCAAGTATTAGTAGGGGTGGGGACTTATCTGAGTCCAATGTGCGCATTGCAATGACCTCTGTAGTGAATCCATACCACAAGCTGTACAACGTCATGACTCTTATTTTGGATGATGATGTACCCCTTCTTAAAATTGTTCAATCTCTGCACCGCCTATATGTCACTTTTAGTGCTCCCAACGTGGAACAAAAAGTCTCTGCAGCCATTACCAAATTTTTGATGGTATTAGACAACAATGCTTTGACCATAATCCACTGGTTAATACGCGGGCACTCAACCCTTCAGCGGCTCCTTTCCACCCTCACTATGGTCACTCAGCTCATCCTTGGTCAAATTACAATCTCTTGGTTAAGTTCAAACCTGGGTTTTTAGAAGCAAAACAATTACATGAGCCATATAGTAATGCTTGTTTCTCTTGAGGCCAAAAATGCCATTATGAGGCTAACTGCCCTGGCATCCCACATGCATATGCAGTACCACCGGCCCTGATTGAACAGGGAAAAGTTCAAGCGGAGAAGAGATGTGACATTCTATTCCGCTGATTCAAATTGAATTATCCTTGTTAATTCTAATTAATCCCTTTGTCAGGCCCAAGCCCCAACCTTAAGATTTATTATAGAAACAAACCTTCAGTGACATCTCCAACTTCCCTCTGAATGGAGAGAAGAAGAATACAGATTCAAAATTCCACCAAGATGTACAAAAACCTTGTGCTTTGCAAATCCTGGAGCATAACGTTGCAGCGGAAGACAGCCTCTCCGCAGATATGAGCGCATTAGAGAGTGTGAGTGATGCAATGTCAGTAGAGGAAATTGTTCAAGCTTATTCTCATCTTGGCGCTGATATTATAACTTTTCTCAACAATAGGAAGCCCATTGATGTGCATGGGTTACATTCCCACCTTTTGTTTTATTAAGAGTACACCTATTGCAATATATTCATAGAAAATATCAAAATTCAAGTGATTTTAGATACTGATGCCCCCATCAATATAATCTCCGCTTGTCTAGTGGCTAAACTTCTGTTGAAGCCTAATGTGGACCATTAAGTAGTGTATGGGACCTCTGGAGCACAAAGTACTGCGTCAGAGGGCGCCTACAGTTCATTGCCTTTAGGGTTTGGGTCAATAGGTGCATCCACTCTGGCTGTGGTTTTACCTAATAATAATTATGACATGCTTATTGAGGCTGCATTCATGCGGCAATTTAGGGCAGTGGTCAATATGGTGGAGGAAACTTTTGAGATTTTGGGGCAACGGATTCCCATAAATTTCACCTCCAGTGGAGCCCCAAAAAACCCTATCCGCTCTAGTTAAATAAATCTTGCATATAGCAATGGAGAAATTCCTGTCTGCTATTGGTGGATGACGTGAGGACCAGAGCTCTTTTTTTAGTACTAGATGGTCCCAACCCAAGGGGGGATTCATCGATGTAGGACCAGAGCTCTTCCTAACTATATTTGTGAGTGTAATGGTATTTCACTAAGGGCTGTGACCACCTTAAGTATACCTTCTGGGCATCAGGTTACTAGGAATAGAGCTCGAAATAAATGTCCCCAAAGGCCTATATGGTGAAATCATGGGTCCCTACCAGCAATCACAGCTTAAACCCAATGTGGCTCCTGGACTACTGTTACTGGGGCATGGCGAAGTGAAGGTCACATTAGCAAACCTAAAGAAGGAGTCTATGGTGGTTCAAAGGCACCAAGTGGTGTTTCTGAACCTGACTCTGATTGATGAGGTTCATCATATGCATGACTTCAGTTCATAGGAGGATCTAAGTCTATCTGAAAAAACTTTGGCCAACTTTTTAACCATAGTTCTGCGTGAGGCCAAGACTGGGCTGTCAGATGACCATATAGATAGGATGATGGCCCTGTTTGAAAAATATTGAGTCGTTTTTGCATCTGATGACCATAATTTTGGATGTGCCCATGGGGTGGTGCATCAGTTGGATACGGGAGACCAGCCTCCCATTTGACCACCGTCCTATTTGTTGATCCAAAGTGGTGGAAGAGGTTTATCCATGGCATTAGATAAATTGATTGAACATGTAATGTTAGAGCCATTGAAGAGCCCCTGGGCGTCACCAGTGCTGATTGCTAAGAAGAAGGATGGCACTAATCGAATAAAAAATTGACTACTGGAAGCTTAACCATATCATTAAAAAAGATTGTATCTATTCCCACAAATCGGTGATGCTCTGGATTGTTTGTGTGGGGACAACTATTTTTTGGCCATGGATTTGATATCAGAATACTAGCAAATTTAGTTTCAATCAGCAGAATGTGAGGAATGCGCTGTTATCACCTTTAAGGGGTTGTTCCTACCCATGTGTATTCCTCAAGGGTTATTCAATGTCCCATCTACATTCCAGCAGGTGATGGACACCATCATGGGTGACCTAAAGCTTTCTTGCATTATAGTCTGCCTTAAAATATAAATGTGTACTCACGGATGTTCACCAAGCATTTAGACCATTTAGAGTAAGTGTTCTGCCGTCTTGTCAAAGCTAACATAAAAACTAAACCACAAAAATGGCACTTTTTAAGGAGCAGTTGGAATATCTTGGGTTTATGGTAGACTCCAAAGGACTTAGACCTCAGATGGCAAAAGTTGAAGTTATATGAAGATGACCCGACCAGGCAACAAGATGGATATCTAGGTGTTCTTAGGGATGGTTGGGTACTACCGCTGGTTCATCCCTAACTTCACCTGTATTGGGGATCCCCTCCATAAGTTGTTAAAGAAGAACGCCACCTTTGAATGGATTGAGCATTGTTAAACCGACTTTGATGTTTTATAGAACTGCATTTGCTAGTGCGCCAGTCTTACAATACCTTAATTTTAAGAAAAAATATTGTACAAATGGATGCATCTCTTTCTTCTGTAGGGGCGGTATTATCCCAGAAGGATAATGACAGTGTGGAGCACCACATTGTATATCATAGTCGGAGCTTGAACTGCTACAAATGGAACTATACTGTGACTGAGCGAGAGTGCCTCACTGTGATTTATGCATATAAGCAGTTCTGAGTCTACCTTCATGGAGTAAAATTTAAGGTTGTTACAGATCATGAATCATTGCATTGGTTACAGAACCTACATGAGCCTGAAGGGCGCCTTGATAGATGGGCCCTAAAGCTGCAGGCTTATAATTTCAAAATACTGCATCATCCTGGTGCAAAGCACCAAAATGCTGACTGATTATCTTGGCTACCCACAATTGTGGTACAGCAGATTTGGGCAACTTGTTATATGAAATAATGGTCAGTGTTCAATATACAGATGAACTGCCATAAGATATTTGGGTGCTAGATAGGATGATGGCCGATACAATCTGGAAAAATAGGGAGTTATATAAGCGGATATGTATCAATATGCTAAGTTTTCCAAAACACTCTGCTCAACTGGACATTATTTTAAGTGCACATAAGGCAGTAGGTCATGATGGATTATGCAAGATGTTAAAATTCTTATGGCCTCAATAATATTAGGAAAGCATGCACTTTGATGTTCTAGAGACCATTTCCTGCTGCCACTAGTGCCAAGTGGAGAAGCCGCTCTACCAGAAGACCTCTTACCAGCTGAAGAAACCTCATAGTTGCCTGACACACGGTATCCATTGATGTTGTTGGGCCCTTGTCAAAAGGAGTAAATTGTCTAAGTATAAACTAGTGGCAATTGACCATTTGATTAGGTGGGTCAAGGCACAGGCAATATGGGATCTGGGTGCAATTACTGTGGCTAAGTTTCTAATGGAATGTATAATTCAGCATCACAGTTGCCCTCAGTTTAACCTTACTGACAATGGAACTAATTTCACCTCCCACATCCTACCCAAGCTCAACAAAATGATGGCCATCCGCAAAATCTAATAACCCCCTAGAACCCCAAATCCAATTGAATGGTTGGACAGGTTAATGAGACCCTGGTGAACATACTTTGAAAGTTGGTTAAGGATAGACCCTCCAATTAGATTACTCTCCTTTCCACCACTGTGTTTGCCTACAATATTAGCTACCACTCTGCAACTTGGAAGAGTCCTTTCCTGTTCCTATATGTATGGTACCCCACTCTACCCACATTGCTCTATGCCTACATGGAAGATACCAGCAGACTGGATCCTCAATGCTACCTGACCACCCTAACAAATATGATGATTAAACTACAAACTTAAGCATACTCGTTCAGCTTAGCCAAGAAAATCAAGAATCAGGCTGCCAATCAGGTATGGTGTAGAGGGTTAGTGCAATAAAAAGATGGATATGCTTCTATTCCACAATCAGCATAGATTTGGGTGGAAGTATAAGCTAGATTATATCTGGATTAGGCCTTTTGAGATAATAGAAAAAACAGGTGTTGATGCATATATTATCAAGGACCCTGCGAGCAATCATATTATTAACTGAGTGCATGTGAAGTTCCTTCAAGCGTATAAACAACAATAGAGACTTCTCTAGAAGAAAAAAGTTCATCTAAACTATATATGGTATTTAGGCTAAGTTTATTTGGTGTCATTATTTGTGTTCTTTCTCTAAGCTATCTTCATAACCTGCCATTTCTTTATTTCTTGCATTGCATCTTGTGCCTTGATCAGTGGGATCCACGCTTCTTCTTTTGCCACTTTGGGGGTAGATTCGCTAGACCCTTCTCATGTTGGTGGTGGTGGGAAGCTGCCGTATTGGGGGTGAGAGAGTTGATATCCACTATGGCGCTGTCACCAGAAAATGAAGGAGAGGATAGGGTGGCAGAACTAGAGGAGGATGATAGACTGGGATCCAGGATAAAAGGTGAGGTGGTGATAGCTCAGCTGGCTGATTAGGATGAACCTGCTCATGCCCCACTAGGAGCAAAGTCCACAACCACATGTGATAATATTCTCAGGAGATCAAGTAGTACATGAGAATAGGGGGCCA
Source organism: Massospora cicadina (assembly GCA_022478985.1). Classification (NCBI taxonomy): domain Eukaryota; kingdom Fungi; phylum Entomophthoromycota; class Entomophthoromycetes; order Entomophthorales; family Entomophthoraceae; genus Massospora; species Massospora cicadina. Next base: position 50,681 of record JAKSZP010017348.1, read on the forward strand.
GAGTTATAGGGTCTGACAAACAAGAAGGTGAGTGCTGATGCATGGGAAGAAGGCTGCATCCAGCACCAAGCAATTCACAAGGATGTTATCCATGCTAGGATAAGCAGCTACAAAAGGAGTGGTCACTGTAAAAGCTGCTCACTGGGCCCACTCAAGGCTTCCTGTTGCCACTCCATCCCTGACCCTAACTTGCCTGCAGGATGAAAAACGACCATGTTGTTAAGGAGCACTATGACAGGGAGGTATTGGGACATCTCGTTGGTGTTAAGAGTTGAAAATACTGCGGTGACCCCAGATCACATGTGAGCTAACCAGTTTCTTAAAAGTTCAACCCCTATGGACCAAAAGTGAGTAAGAAGTGCAGGGAAAGGACCCCGACCAGCTGGCTATCATCCACCAACAATGCACAGCATCTGTCAGACTGACAATGCCACAGGATGAGGCTTGGCAGGAGGCAGGAGCACTAGATGGCTGAAGCTATCCACCAGGAGCTGGGCTGCCTTGTTAAACAAAAGACCTCAGCTCCACTCTGTCATGGGAAACGGCAGAAGGAGTTTAGACCAGCCTGCCAGTCAGGATGCGTAAGCGTTCAAAAAGCAAGCCAAAATGCCAGAGGCATTGCTGACTGAATGACGTTGTATAGAGCGAGCATTGGGAAATGACAAATCATTGGTGTAAGACAATAGTGAATATTATCCCGAGTACAAACCAAATTGATCCCGCCCCAGAACCTAAAAGGTCTTACTTCAGGGGGCGGAGCCACAGAAATAGTTTCAATAAGTTCACTGGTATAAAAGCTGATTCAACTGGGGAGATAAGGGGGCGGATCCTTGCTTAAAGATAGTGGACATAAGGCCACAAGATCCTAGTATATTGTTGATGAAAGTTTATAACAATAGGGTTAAATTTCCAGAAGTATCTAGCTCGCTGAATCCAGTCTATGACGGTGGGGCCATAGTGACCATGAGTACTGGTAAAGCCCATCCAGTGTATGGACCAACAGGCCATAAGTGGAAAGCCATCGGGAATGTGGCCAGAAGGAAATCAAATAAATAAAAAATGATTGGTTTTTGAGGCAAAATTTTATTGCAGAGGAAAAGGAAGAATATTGACTAACAATTTTTTCAGTGCAATGCAACTGATTAAATAGTAGTCAATTGATGTGGGGACAAGCCAGGATCAGGACCCTCAATTTTGACCTAACCAGCGTATAATTTGGTAATGGGGCAGATAGGTTTACTGGGAACTGACATTGAAGAATTTGGCGGCAAGCTGAGTCACTATCAGTTCTACCTCAAACGTCTGAACTGAGGCTCAGCTATGTTTCTGATGGTTGGCATGACGGCATTTGGACCAATGAGCAGCAGGAATCCCCCAAGGCCACCCCATGTAGGGGTGGTCCCACATGGTTGGGAACAGGTTTGGTATGCCCAACCCGCCCATGCCCAGTCGCTGGGCCATTTGTTTGGTCAAAAGCGTTGCATTGGCCACAACGCCTGATATCGCAGAAGGGAGCTTTGAACCCTCATCAATAGTGCCAGATGCTGTTACCTTCCCATTGGGGATGATCCCCGATGATTTTGGAAGGAGGGTGATTTTTGTGATCATAGTGTTAGCTGAATCAAAACTGTCAGAAATTTCAGCTGATAGATCAGTCTTCATTCCTTTTTGACCACTTGGAATCCAAACATCGGGCTGACTCCCACTTGATTTTGGAATGATTGATTTCATTTTGGCGATCTTGGTGCAATTTTCCCTGATCAGGCGTACAAGTTTGGGCGAGGTGAGTTTGGGCACTGGGGGAGGGATCTGAAGAAGGAGGGCTGTTACCCAGCGCTTGTCTACCATGTGAGCGAGATCGCCCTGAGTAACGAGGGGTACAGCCACCCTCTTTGATACCTTCTTACTTGGGAATGGAAAAATGGCCCAATCAACGCCCATGGGACATTCCCTGAGACTTATATTACCCTTTCCTTTTTCCAAAGGAAGGGCACCACCGCCAGGTAACTGCACAAGAGCCACATTCTTGTGCGCCTTGGGTAACTTGATCGCCATAACCGTCACAACTTTTTTGGGGGTGGGGAGCTTTGGGATGGGATTCATGAAACGCTTTGACCAGTTCCATACAGTTTGCACAATTGCATGCCTTGACCCAACTGTTCTCATATGCCAGATACCCTTTCCAGTCCACTAAATATTGGATGGAATGTCACGACTTTTGGGGTGCCAGGATATTCTCTACCTCAGCCTCTTCCCCATTCTTGATGATAATCGGTTCAGGTTCCATGGAAACCATACCCTTGAAGGGCGATAGCTGGGAAACATGGAAGACGGGGTGCTGTTTCCAATGAGCAGGGAGCTTCAACCAGAATGCACCATTACCCAAGACCTCCTCCACCAAATGGGGGCCCAAGCATTTACTAGCAAACTTATGGAAAGGGGCTTGAATCCTTAGTTGATGGGTATCAAGCGTGACATAGGAGCCCACCATTAGATTGTGACCTGGAAGCTGCTTGTGATCCTCAAACTGCTTGTAGTTGTCAATGGCTTTGGTGAGGTGTTCCCACAATAAGGATTGAGTTGACATAATATGTTCAGCGTAGTCCATGGCAGCTTGAACCTCAGGCTGCAAGCAAGGTCTGACTGAAAATGAAGGATTATAACCCAACGTTGCTTTGTAGGGAGAAAACCCCATAGACGCATGAGTCCCATTGTTATGTGCAAATTGAGCAAGGGGTAGATTGTCAGCCCAGGTGCCCCGCGTGGCTGTAGCATAGCAACGCAGGTACTGTTCAAGGACTTGGTTAACTCGCTCAGTTTGTCCATCAGACTGGGGATGATATGCAGTGTTATGACATGGAAATATTATTGGGATAGATATTAGTTCACTCCAAAACTGCGCTGTGAACTGTTAACCATGGTCACTGATGATCTCCTTTGGGGGACCAAACATTGAGAACACATGGCGCACAAAAAGGCGGGCGGTTTCTTCTGACATAATCGCGGAAGTACAAGGTATAAAGAGGGAAAATTTAGTGAAACGATCCACTGCCACCATCACCACGGTGAACTTGTTTGAACAGGGAGTTCAATGATAAAGTTCATGGACACCAATGTCCATGGACCCTCCGCATGCTTTAAGGGGTGTAAAAGACCATTTCTACTGGAGCAGTCCAACTTAGCCCTGGCACAAGTGATGCAATCGGTGATCCAGGCTGGAACTTCTTTTGTCAAACCTGCCCAATTGTAAGTCTGCTTGATCAAGTCAATGCATTTCTTGTTGCCAGGATGACTGAATGTGGGGGATCGTGATGTGCACGCAATACCTCAGTTCTGAAGGAGGGGGAACCCAGATGCGAGACTAAAAATAAATGAGCCCCTCCTTCAAGGAGTATAGGGAGTGTTTATGATTCTGGTGATCCAACTGCTCAACCAACTCCACGCCCTCAGGGAAGGCCATTTGACTGGCTAAGACCTGAGCAACTAGTAGGGCGTTGGGAGCTAGAGCGACGGAAAAAACGACAAGGGGGACAATCAACAGGATTTTGGTGGCAGGAATCATGGTAACAAGATCCACTTCCTCTGGTTCTGAGGGACAGTGGGCGGGACTGCAGTTTAGGAAATTGGTAAGTACATTGAGCGCACCTTTAACGAATTTGTATTTAAAGTTAAAACTGCACAGGTCCTAATAGGTTCAGGCTTGCCAATGCGCCAATTTTTGAGGTTTATGAAATTACAAGAGAGCCTGGTAATCCGTTTGGATCATTAACTCATGTTGAGCACCCTGTAACAGATACCTCCAATGAGTTAATGCCCATGCAACAGCTGCCAACTCCTTGTTGTAAATGGCCCAAGGCTGCTCCGTAGGGGTGAACTTCTGGGAAAAATAGGTGACTGGGTGTTTAAAGCCACCGTGCTCCTGGAGCAACACCACCCCCACTGCTACCAATGAGGCGTCGCATGCAACAATATACGGTTTGGTGGGATTGGCATGTTTCAAAATGGGCGGAGACATGAACACCTCCTAGATCAATTTGAACGCCTGCTGACATTTGGGTGTCCAACAAAATGGTATGTTTTTCTCAGTAAGGGGGTGGAGCGGTGCGGCCAACTGGGAAAGTGCTGGGGAAAATTTTTTTAAGAAAATGATGGCTCCCAAGAAGCTCTGTAGTTGTTTCTGGGTAGTCGGGGTTTGCCATTCTCAGATAGCATCAAACTTATTGGTAGGGATTGTGTAACCATCTTTAAGGACAAGGTTCCCGAAGAAGGTAACCTCCTCCTTATAGAACTCACACTTGGAAGGCTTGATGAACAAGGCTGACTTATGCAAGGCGGCCACAACTTCTTCTAAGTCAGTAGCATGTTGTTTGGGAGTCAGGAATGAACTAGAATGTTGTTGATATATTCAACTGTGCAGGTAAACCGGGGGTCACCCACTACATTGTCAATCATATGTTGAAACGTAGCAGGAGCATTATTCAGCCCAAAGGGCATCACGCAGAATTGGAAAATGCCGCGTTTTGTCCAAATCACTGTTAACCATTCTTGCCCTTTCATTATCTGAATTTGGTTAAAAGCGTTCACTAGATCCAGCTTAGAGAACACATGGGACATTGGTGATTGCCAGGATGATCATCTGCTCCAGAGGCAGGGGGTAGGGATCAGAAACCGTTACTTTGTTTGAGTGGCCATAATTCATGCATGGATGGAGGGAACCATCTGCTTTTTTGGCGAAGATGATGGGGAACGCGACTGGCAAGGTCTCCTTGAACAACCACCCTTTTTTCAGCATATCATCCAACCAAGTGTTGAGCGCAATCTCTTCCTCAGCTGTATGGGGATAAAATGGACAGTTGATACCTACCAACTCCACGGTCATTCAAAATTCACAGTTGAACCTAGTGTGAGGAGGCAGATAATCCACCTTTTCTGAGTTGAAGATACTTTGATAGTGCATTAAACTTTTAGTAAAATTGGCCAGTATGCCCGCAGGAGTGACGAGGGAAGTAATAGAACTGCAGCATTGTGTTTTTTAAGAGTGTCAATAAGAGGGAATTCACCCTCCAGTTGATCAATGACAAACAACAACATATTAGACTCCAAGTGAATCTTGACATGTTGTCAGCGCCACCATCCCACACCTAAGATCACCAGAAACACCAAGTTTGGCATAGCAGAAAAACAATCGCAGAAGCTAAACTGGTGGATCAAAAAAAGTACTGGCCGCCAGATGACATACAAGGTTTGGGAGGCAGAAGAAGCCACCATCACTGAGGGACCTGCGTCTATGTCCAGTTCTAATTGCTGGGCCAACTTGAAACTCATGAAGTCACCTGCTGCCCCAGTATCCACCAGGGCCTCAAAGGAGACATGTTGAGAACTGACACTGATCTTCATAGGCAATAAGAAATAAGCAAAGTTTTGTTTATTGGAAGATTTAACTGTTTCAGTTGCAACTGAAGAAATAACTGGCAAATTGGGGAGAAGGTTGAGGGCTTTTTCTGGAGCAAAAATTGGAAGCACAAGGGTGGGGGAGCCAAATTCCTCCATCTGGATTTTTACAGATTCATTTTCAGGTGAATTAGGGTCATCCAACTCAGACACAGGAGTCTCAACAGGATTGGCAACTGGGTTCATTGCTGGTTCAAAGATGGACACTTCGTCCATGTCATTGTTGGGTAATCCTATCATAAAATTTCCCTTCTGATAGTGGGAAGCCTAGCGGGGGAAGGCATTGATAGTAGTTGCAGTGGCACATATTTGATTTACTGTTCCTTGTATGGTGGACTAAGCCTCGTGATGAGCGGAAACCAAATCCAAACCTGATCTAAAGACTGCCTGAAGCATATCATTAGATAGGCCCAGTGTGGGAGCCAGCTCACAGAAGTTAGAGATCAAAGAAGCCAAGCTAGGGGCTTCGGCCATAGCATAGAGCAATCTGAATAGGTGGTCAGATTGTGACACATGGGGTTTCAAGGCAGCTGACACAACAGCCATCAGTGGAGTGGGGTCTCCTGCTTTTGAGGAAGAGCGCAGAAGGCCTCTAACCCAACGGCGGGCGTCCCCTTCCACAGCATCCAATAATGTGAGCCCTTGTTGGGCATGAGATAACGTGGAGGCATTATTAAGTGCAATTTCCAAACGCATTTGCACCTCAGCAAGGGCATCAAGAACTTGATTGGCTATCTCCCAGGAAGGAACACTTGAGCCTCCTTCTGGGCTATTGGGAGGGGAGGAGCAGCATTCCTTATAGCTTGATTGGTCTGAAGAAATTTCTCCAAGGTAGAGTGGATACTATTCTCAAAATTGGTAAGTGACCAAACAAACAACAAAAAGCAGGCTACTGATTGCACATAAATTTGGTAAAGGGTAACCACTGCAGCACCCACCTCAAAGAGCAGGGTGGAAGTACTGGAAACAATGGTTGGTTGATTATGTTATGGAAATGTCAGAAGAAGTTTAGACCAGCCTGCCAGTTGGGATGTGTAAGCACCCAAAAAGCAAGCCAGAATGCCAGAGGTATTGCCAACCAAATGATGTTGTATGGAGCTGGGCTTTGGGAAATGATGAATTGTTGGTGTAAGACAATAGTGAATATAATCTTGAGTACAAACTAAATTGAACCCACCCCATACCCTGAAGATATTACTTCAGGGGGTGGAGCCACAGAAATAGTTTTAATAAGTTCACTGGTATACAAGCTGATTCAACTGGGGAGACAAGGGGGTGGATCCTTACTTAAAGATAGTGGACATAAGGCCACAAGATCCCAGTACATTGTTGATGAAAGTTCATAACAACAGGGTTAAATTGCCAGAAGTATCTAGCTCACTGAATCCAGTCTATGATGGTGGGGGCCATAGTGACCATGAGTACTGGTAGAGCCCATCCAGTGTACAAACTGACAGGCCACCAGGGGAAAGCTATTAGGAATGTGGCCAGAAGGAAATCAAATAAATCAAAATTGATTGGTTTTTGAGGCAAAATTTTATTGCAGAGGAAAAGGAAGAATATTGATCAACAATTTTCTCAGTGCAATGCAACTGATTAAATAGTAGTCAATTGATGTGGGGATAAGCCAGGATTGGGACCCTCAATTTCAACCTAACTGGCAAATAATTTGGAAATTGGGCAGATAGGTTTAGTGAGAACTGACATTGAAGAATTTGGCAGCAAGCTGAGTTGCTATTGGTTCAACCTCAAAATCCAAACCAAGGCTCAGCTATGTTTCTGATGGTTGGCATGACAGTATTCAGCCCAACGAGCAGCAGGAATCCCCCAAGGCTACCCCATGTAGGGGTGGTCCCATTTGGTTGGGAACAGGTTTGGGACACTCAACTTGTTTATGCCCGGTCGCTGGGCCATTTGTTTGGTCAAAAGCGTTGCATCAGCTGCAATACCTGCTTTTTCAGAAGGGAGCTTTGAACCCTTGTCAATGGTGCCTGATGCTGTTACCTGCCCATTGGGGATGATCCCTGACAATTTTGGGAGGGGGTAATTTTTGCAATTATAGTATTAGCCAAATCAAAACCATTGGCAATTCTGGCTGATAGATCAGTCTTCATCCCTTTTTGGCTACATGGAATCTGAACATTGGGCTGATTACCACTCAATTTTGTACCAATCAATTTCATTTCAGTAATCTTGGTGCAGATTTCACTAATTAACTTTAACAGTTCTGCTGAGATGAGTATGGGTACCAGGGAGGGACCTGAAGCAGAAGAGCTGTTACCCAGTGCCTGTCTACCATATGGGTGATATCACCCTGAGTAATAAGGGGTACAGCCACCCTCTTCAGTACTTTCTTACTTGGGAATGGGAAAATAGCCTGATCAACACCCAGGGGATGTTCCCCAGGACTTACACACTCTCCCTAGTATAACTAGGCCACTATGCCCCCAAAGAGGGTGTGCAAGAAAGACAAATGCCTGAAGAATTTGGGAAGGAGCTCCTCCCAGGCCAGAAGGGTCATAGTATCCACTTCACCCCTTCCTTCATTAGCTGGGAAAGGGGAATTGTGGGAGTGGAATATGACCTTGATCAGCTAGATCTGCATCAAGCCATAAATAAAAGAAAAAGTTGAAGTTGTGAGCTTGTAGTTGTTTTCATGTGATGGGCTGCATCAAGATGATCAAAGAACAGTATACAGCTTATCATCCAGTCAAAGGGGGTAATATTGAAATTTCTATATAACTGGATGATAAGCCAAAATAACCACTGGCAGATCATTAGCTACCCATCATGGTTAGGCTTATATTAGTCTTATCAATTAATCTGAGTTGATGACAAGTGAAGTTGACCTTGGTAAATAGGAGGAATTCCACCAATGATTCAATGATGAGGCAAAACCCCAAAAAAGTAGTAAATAGGGAGTAATCAGGTGGAAGTGTCAAAACTGACCAGAAATGACAATGATATGAATGTGAAGGGAAAAAGAGGGAGGAGGTTGGTTGATTATGAAGAGAGTTAGCAGTAAGAGCTGCATAATATATATAATACAAGAAAATAAAGTGTTGCTGTGGAAGCAATTGCTTTGTGTTTTTATTATATTTGTTAAGTTATCTTGGGACTGACAATCTCTATATTGTCCACCCGTTGCTAGGTGGGATTGACCCTGTGCAACCCCTTTGGCATATCTCCAATATATCGTCAAAGTTATAACAAGGGGCTACTCTTTACAAGCTAGAAACCCCAATTTAATACCTTACTTTCTAATACCAATGTAGGCTATGATAGGCATTTCAATTAACCACTTTGGGACAGGTTGATCGTCCACTGCCCAAAAGGCCTTAGCACTTTTATTTAAACTCTAGAAAAACTTCTTGAGGTTATAAGACTTGGGAGCCACAGTTTGAAGATACCCAAAATCGAGCAGAAGCGAAAAGCAAACCCCACCCAGCCCAAATGGCTTAGGCTAGAACGAACAATCAGCGCAAGCCTAGCTTCGAAGGTTAGCTCAGGTGGGTAAGCTTGATCTATCGCGGCCAGCAAGGTGAAGCTCAGTATCCAATTCGGCGGTCGCCACCTCTAACTGGGCCAAAGCCGCTTCGTCCAACCCACTGGGGCTGATGGGGTGGGGGCAAGCGTTCAACCCTTGGCCAGCTTCATAGCCAAGATGGCCAACGTGATTAGGATCCCCCTTTAAACTTGGAGCCAGAAGGGAGTTGGTTGGGGAAGTTAACTCGAGTTGGCGCTCGAGGTTTGAGATGCGCTCGTGCATTTCCGCTTCGCGCTCGGCCATCTGAGCCAACTCCTCGTCCTGCTCATCGATCATTCTGTAAAGGGTTGCAAGTTCAGCGCGATGGGTGGTTTCCGCTTGCTCGCACCGTAGCAGAACCTCCTGTAGCTTTGAGGCCGAGTCCGAAGTTGACGCGAGCGAGTCCAGTGCCTGTTCGAGTTGGGCCGCTCTGGCCTTGTGGAAGCGCTCCTGCTCGGAAGCGATTGCGGCCTCGTCCTGTAGCTCCTTGATCACGTCGTTGAGTTCCCAGTTGTCGTTCTCTAGCGTTTGCATGTCGGTCAAAAGCTGGCCGTTCGCCTCCTTGAGATGCCGGGCCCTCGCTTCGGCCGCGCTGGCTTTCGTTTCGAGCTGCAGGATGTCGCGGTTACGAAGCTGGAGCTCTTGCGCCAGGCTCTTGTGCACGTCATCTTGGGTGAGCGTGCCGCTGTGGACTTTCTCGACAAACGCTTTGCACAGGATGAGCTCATCCTCCAGGTTTCGGATCCGTTCTTCCAGCCCGAGAACTTGAGAATCTTTCTCAAGTGAGGCTGCCCCGCTGTCCAAAGGGTGCGCTGAGCCGAGTGAAGGGTCGATCGGCTTCCGCATCGCCTCCCGCTCCCTTTGCAACTCCTCGATCACTGACAAATATTGATTCTTTTCCTCTTTGAGCTCCTCGTAAAGTTCTAGCGGGATCTGGTCGGCTCGATAAGCGTCCCCTTGAGACCTAAAGGTTTCCAGTAAATTCTGAAGCTCGGCTTTCTCCGCCTTAAGTGCCTCAACGGTCTGCAGCAGATTCTGGAGCTGGGAGGGCAGGGCCTTGTCCTCGGGCCCTGAACCTTCGGATCTCGGATCTCTCACCCCCAGCTGCGCCTTCAGACGACAGCTCCCTTCAGTGAGCTGTTCGTGGCGCTGCTTGGGGGGAGAAGTTTCTTGCCCAGGCTTCTGAGTGATTTCTCGCAAAATATTTTCAGCGTGCTCCCTACGTCGAATCTCGTCTTCGAGCCGGGCTTTGAGGCTGGCGATCTCGCTCTGATGGTTGCTGGCGTGAGGGTCCTGGGAAACGTTTTGTTCGGTTCGGCTCCCGTTGAGCCTACCGATCTGCAACTCGAGGTCGAGGAGATCCCTCGACGAGTTCCCCTTGAGCGTCTTTAGCTCGGCGAAGGCCTGTTTGACGCGCGCCGGTAGGTTCAGTTGATTGCCCTCGGCGTACACATCCTCTTGGATGAGTAGGATGATTTCCTCCTGTGTCCGAAGCTGGGTTTGAAGGCTCCTAAGCTCCATGAGGAGGGCTTGAGCTCCGTCCTCCTTCGACGGCGATCCAGCCAAAGTTTCGCCGCGGCTCGCCAGGGAAGCGCCCCCGCCGTCTAGCAGTTTGGACCTGAGCTCCTGGAGCTCGGAATCCTTCCGGTTCATCCTCCGGTTAAGTTCCTGGATGAGGCGTTCACTCTCCAGTAGCTTAACGGATTCTCCCGCCGGAGCCTCGTTCGGCGGCCGTATCGGCACCGGTGCGCCGTTGCACGCCCTCCCCAAAAGCTCCGAGCGGATCATGCGCGCCGCCTCGGTTGTGGCGCGCTTCTTATTGAGGCGAACTTGGAGCAGCTCGTTTTGCTTTTTCGAGGCGTGGAGCTGCGATAACAGGTTCTGGATCTGCGCAAAGATCCAGTTTAATGCTAGAGTGGAATTGCGATGCTTACAATGACCGCCGGGTTGGCATCCGCGCTCGCCAGATAGTTGAGCGTGTTGGCGTCAAGGCCATCGGGCTCAAACTTGGAACGGGGCTCGGAAACTAGAGCCCTTAAGGGGGACTTGTAGCTGGGGATCTTTAAAGGAGCAATTGACCGAGGAAGCTCCCGCTTGACTTGGTTAAGCGTATCGGGGTGGGCTTCAATGCGATCGTTAAGCTTTAGAGAAGCGTTTAACGCCCCCATGGGTTGCTTCTGTAAAGGGTTGGCACCGGCCAAAGCGTTCAGTTTCGGGCTTGTTCCGAGCTCGCGCCTGACACTCCGGGAGGATAGGATGGGTATCTTGCTAGGTTGATTAAAGTTCGGGGTGCGGCGGTATCTTGCGGAGAGTTGGGTGGCTTACCCTGGGAGGTGGGCCTCAGGATACGAAGCGCCCTTGGATCGATAAAGATCCCAGTATTCGGGTGGCAGGTAAAGTACCGCTCGCTGTTGTAAAGTTTAGCCGCCGTTATGAAACTCACCCCCCGACGGAGCCGTCGTTCTTCCCCATCCCCCGTTCGTCCAACTCCACGCCGGCCCATACCCCCTCCTTCAGCTTGATATTCCCCAAATACCGCAATCTCCCGGTGCGCCGCTCCTTTAACGTGATGACGGGCGAGCCCAGCGGTATCGCACCTAGCCCGCCCTCCAGCGGGTGGGCGAAGTTTACCGGGTCGGGAGGTTTACCGAGGTTTACGCTAAGCTCTCCCGACGCGGCGTTCGAAGGGGAAGTTCGTTGAGATGAACCAGCTCCGTGCGTTTTGAGATACGCTTCAAGCTTCTTCTTTAGCGGGATCCTGGAAGCGGGAATCGGTGAGATGCTCTGAAGCTGGCTCGTCCCGCCCCTCCTTATTGACGGAGAAGATGGAACCATGGGTGGTTGAGGTGGGCGAGGCGAGTGCGACCTCGTTTAGATCGTGATCAGTACCTGTGCCATCCAAAGGTGGACTTTGAGGTGAGGGTACGCCGGTTAGATGCTTCATTTAAACTTGCTCCCCATACCACTACCGAAAATCAAAAGGGTGGAACCTACTTGATAATCTCCAGGTGGTCGTCCCACCTTAGCAGGTGGTTTCCGATATGTCAATTACCTAAAGTTGGTTAATAATAGTATACTCTCGGTTATGCCACATTAACGGAGTTCGCTAGATTATTTATCCGATAATGACGATTAACCGAACCTTACTAAATTTATTTGTGGAGATGCCAATTAACCATTGCTATTCCAATTTAATCACCCGATATACCAATGTACCGAATATATAACCGAGTAAACGTCCGATCTACCCATTAACCGACTAACCAGATTCATATCTTGGCCCTCGTGTAACCTAAGCCTAATCCATCACCTACCAAAGATTTTATTCGGGGTAAGGGTACCAAAGCCTACCAACGATTTTGACTTTGGCTGAACACCTGCGCTTCACTAAAATGTTTCGGAGGGTAGAATTTTACAACCCAGGTTCGAAGCCTATATTGGCTAGAATGAGTATAATTTCCTCTAACCCCTCATAACATTATTTAATTAATGATACGGAGTTAAAAAAGGATAGGTATTTGTCATGCAGGGTGGTTCCTGTTACTACTCAATCTACTTAATAACACATTCACTGACTGACTGACATCTGAAACCTTCAAATCTGATAGGTTCAATCTATTTGGGCGAGCGGATGAGAATTGGCAAATATTATCTAATAATTCACCAAATTGCTCACCCGAAACTAAACAAAAATCAGTATTAGAGTTTTAAGTAGAGTAAGTATGATAATAGCTCACCAGCCACGAGGGCAACAGCGGAGTTGTTAGTCTGAGTGGCTTGAGAGTAGTGCTGGCACAGCCTATAGGCTGTAATATGAACTTATCATCTGATAAACTTTAAATACTGTAGCGAAGCATGGGTATATGGATGTTAGGATTATATATTTTAAAAACCTGCCTAATTTGGTTCGCCTAATTAATAAAATACTTTTGGCAAGTTAAATAGAAGTTGATTTAGTAATTTGAAAGATATGTCATATACAATGATTTTAAGTATAAAGAGATGTTTCGGGTAGCAGTTTGGTGTTATTTGTTGGATTCGATAATTTCTTTTGTTTGACCGAGTGGTTAATGGCTTTTGGTCGAATCGATAGGACACAGTTTAGTTTTAAGGGTGATTATTTATTGGTTGATTAATAAGTTCAGTTAGGTTAATTGAGTGGTTGGTGGTTTTTAGTTGATTCGTTTAAGCAATTAGATTTGGCTGAGTGGTTTTTGTTATCTATAACTAGCGGAGTTACCCGTGCTTCACTACGGTGTCTAGAATTTCAGGTGATTCGAATTGTAATTTAGATTTTATATATAGTTAAGCAATAACTACTCGGCTAAATCTAATTGCTCAATCGAAGCAACCAAAAAGACCAACCACTCAGCTAAAACTAACTGAACTTATCAAATCAACCAATAACTAATAACCTCCAAAGCTAAACTGTATCCTATCGATTCGACCAAAAACCATCAACCACTCGGCCAAATAAAATAAACCTATCAAATCTTTCAGAATTTAAATTATTTTAGCTTTTATATTGGTAGATAGCTATCAATAAGTTCAGAAACCATAAAACCTATTAAAAATTCCAACCTCCAACCACTTAGCTAAAATCTATTAAGTCTGTCAAATTAATTAAACCATCAATCTCTTATCTGAAACTATTGAGCCTATCGAATCAACCAAAAAATAAACCACCACTCAGCAAAAACAATTATTAAACTTACTAAACAGCCAAAAACTACCAACTAAATATCAAAGCCTATGAAACTATTGAATTAAATGAATATGAAAATACACAGCCAAATTGCTATATAATTACCATTAGAAATATACGTTCTAGATCTTATATAGAACTGATGGTTAAATTTATATGATTATATTAAACAATTACATATTAGCATTCCGTTCCCAAACTTTATAGAATATCTTGTGCCAAGTTTGGTGATTTTTGGTTATTTGCTCGAGATAATGCATTTATATAAACAAATTAACATACTGATTCTTTTGTAAATAAAATTTAAGATTAATTCTTGTTGATACCCAGTTTAACACAGATTTGTTTGTGGGCTTAAAGTTCATCTAATAATCTCATAATTTTTATATTTGTAGATGGTTATCGATAAAATTAAGTAATCAAATTATACTGAATCAATATAAATTTACCAACCATTCAGCCATACCCAATTAAACCTATCGAATTAACTAAACCACTAAACCACTTAGCTAAAACCATTAGATTAAAAATCAACCAATCACCAATTGCTTCGTAAACCAAAACTAAATGTATCGAAACAACCAAAATCACAACTAAGTACCAAAACCAATCAACTTTATTAAATCAACCAATCACTAACTTTATTTAAATCGTTAAGCTTATTAATCAACACAAACCCACCAACCGCTCGACAAACCCATTTAAACTATCGAATCAACCGAATATCAAGCTTCTCGGCCGTAACAATATAGCGAATACCATCGAAGTATATATAGGATTTTCACTTGTTACATATAAAACTTTTTATTTTACTATATTTTTCCCATGTTTTATTAGTTATTCTGCTATTCGGGGCGGAGACAAATCCAACAAAGCAAAGATCATAAAAATCGGTCCAGCCGTTTTTGAGTTATAAATGGTGTAACTAACACGACTTTGTTTTATATATATATATAGATATAAAATCTATACTAATAAATTTGTATATCTGAGATTCTATAGACACCGTGGCGAAGCACGGGTAAATCAGCTAGTCTTTTTAAAAAAAGAAGGTAGAATTTTAAAACCAAAATTTATTTTTGGATATAGTGACCTTTATTGGAAACAAAATTTACCAAACTTTCTATGATCTTCTATAATATATTTGCCAAAGTCCACTCACTCACTCATCACTGTATCTCGACAATGACAAGGCCTAGAAAGTTATAACTTTACATAAATATTCACTAGATAGTGTAGATGTGCAATAAGACAAGGTTTGACAAAATTCAAAATTTAAGGGGGGTTTTGGAGGGGTCAAAGTGACCTTTTTTCATAATAAAATAAAAAAGTTTTATATGTAAGTAGTAAAAAGTTTATGTTTTTAATGAAAATTGGTATATTGTTACGGCTGAGTACTTTGATATTCGGTTGATTCGATTCTTTAAATGTTTTTGCCTAAGGTTGATCATTTAGTAATTATCAAGTCATTCGTTTTAGTAAGTAGTAAGTTATTGGCTGATTTGATAGTTTAAATGGTTTGCAAAGCAGTTGGAGGTTTTGATTTGATTCAATAGGTTTAATTGAGAATGGGCAAATGGTTAGTAGGTTTTGGCTGATTCGATAGGTTAGATTAATCTTAAAATTATAACCATCTACCAATTTATTTAAAACTAATACAAGTAATACTATCTGTTAAATTTATACCCAAAAACAATGCTGGGTAAAACAGGCTATCAACATGATAAAAAATCTAATTTAATCATTTCAAATTATTTATTAAATTCTGAGCAACGCCAGGCAACACCACTATTTTTGGTGATTTAATTATTTCAGTTGGGTTTAACTATGACTGGTTAGTGGTTTTTGGTTGATTCGCCAGGGAATTGGTTTTGGCTGAGTGTCTGGTGGAATTTGGTTAAACGATAAGTCAATGGGTTTTGACAAGTAGTTGGTAGCCGTTTATAATATAAAATCTAAAATAATGATTCAACTCATCTGGTAAGCTATAAACACTGTAGCAAAGCACAGGAATCTGGATGCTAGTCATATATAGATGAGAAAACATAATATTATATTGGTATTGATAGTTATGTGTTATAGTCTATAGTGGTCAGAGTTTCAAGTTAAACCCCTTAATTTACTGCCCACTTTAACATCTATAAATATAAGTAATTGGACATGATTACCATCTTTTATAGAAAAATCTTTAAACCTTTTATAAACATTGAATAGTATATTACAGATAGTATCCTCAAGTTAAAGAATTATCACTTACTAGTAAGAATTTATCTATTTGCTTAAGTAATAATAAAGATGCACTTAACCTAGGATGGCACTAGTGTAAGTCACAGGGAACATCCCCTGGCTGTTGATTGGGGCATCTTCCCATTCCTGAGTAAAAAGACACTGAAGAGGATGGTGGTACCTCTCATTACTCAGGGTGATCTCGCTCACATAGTAGACAAGCAATGGGTAACAGCTCTTCTGCTTCAGATCCCACCCCCAGTACCCACACTCACCTTGGCAGAACTGTTATGGGGAATTAGCAAAATCTGCACCAAAATTATCAAATTGAAATTGGCCAGATCTAATTCAAGTGGCAATCTGGCCAATGCCCAAATCTCAAATGGCCGGGAAGGCATGAAGACTGAGCTATTGACCAGAACGCCTGATGGTTCCAATTTGACCAATATGCTGAACAAGCAAAGCAACCTTCTACCAAAGTCATCGAGGATCATCCTTGATGATCAGGCTATAGCATCAGGCACCACCAATGAGGGTTCAAAGTCCCCAGTTGGTAATTTGGTTATTGCAGCCAATGTGATGCCACTGACCAAACAAATGGCCCAGCAACCAAGTGCAGGTGGGTTGGGCATCCTAAACCTGTTCCCAACCAAATGGACCCACCCCTATGTGGGGTGGCCTTGAGGGATTCCCATCACTTGTTGGGCCAAATGCCATCATGCCAACCATCAGAAATGTAACCAAGTCTCAGTTCTGATGTTTGAGGTCAAACCAACAGTGACTTAGTCCACCACCAAATTTTGTGATGTCAGTTCTCAAGGAACAAACCTGCCCATTTCCAAACAATTTGCCAGTCAGGTCAAAATTGCAGGACCTGATTCCAGCTTGTCACTACCCCAATTGACCACTCTTTAATCAGTTGCATAGCACTGAGGAAATTGTTAGTTGATTTTCTTACTTTTCCTTCAAATAAAATTTTGCCAAAAATCAAACAATTTTTATTATCTCTTCTGACTGCATCCCTGATGGCATTTCCCTGGTGGCCTGTCAGTCCATATACAGGATGGGCTCTACCAGTACTCTTGGTCACTATGGTCCCCTCCATCATCGATTGGGTTCAGTGAGTCCAATATTTTTGGCTCTACAACCCCATTATCACTAACTTCTGGCAGCAATACATGGGGATCTTATGGCTGTATGTCTACCAATTGCAAGAGAGAATCTGTCTCCTTGCCACCCCAGTTGAAATAGCCCTATATGCTGAGAACCTCATCAAGACTATCTCAGTTATCTTACCCCCTGCAGCAAGACCTCCTGGGTTGGGAGTGGGTTCAGTGTGGTTCATTGTCAGGATCATACTTACCATTGTGCTGCACCAACAATTTGTCATTTCCCAATGCTCACTCCATACAACGTCATTCAGTCAGCAATGCCTCTGGCATTCTGGCTTGCTTTTTGGGTGCTTATGCATCCCAACTGGCAGGCTGGTCTAAATTTCTTATACTGTTTTCATGACATAATTGACCAACCATTATTTCCAGCCACTTCTACCTTGTTCTTCAAATTGGGTGCCGCAGCGATTACTCTTTACCAAATAAATGTGAAAGAAGTAGTTTGCTGTTTGTTGTTTGTTTGGTCACTTTCTGAATTTGGGAGAAGTATCCGCTTTACCTTGGGAAATCTTCTTCAAGCCACCCAAGCTGCGCAGATTTCATCTCCTCATCCTTCCTTTAGCCCAGAGGGAATATTGAGTGTCCCCTCCCAGAAGATCGCCAATCAAGTTCTCGACGCACTCACCAAAGTGCAAATGCGTACAGCTATTGCACTTATTAATGCTTCTGCATTATCTCATGCCCAACAAGAGCTCACGTTGTTAGACGCTGTGGATGGGGATGCCCACCGTTGGGTGAGAAGTCTTTTGCGCTCTTCCTCACAAGCAGGAGACTCCACCCCACTGATGGCTGTCATGTTGGCCGCCCTGAAACCCCCTGTGTCCCAATCAGCCACTTATTCAGACTGATCTATGTCATGGCTGAAGCCTCTAGCTTGTTTTCTTTGATTTCTACCTTTCATGAACTAGCCCCCGCATCAGGCCTATCTATTGATATGCTTCAGGCAGTCTTTAGATCAGGCTTAGATTTGGGCTCCGCTCATCATGAGGTCTGGTCTACCATCCAAGGATCAGTAGATTAAATATGTGCCTCCGCAACCACCATCAACGCCTTACCCCATCATGTTACCCGTTATCAGAAGGCGAATTTCTTGATTAGATTATCCAAAGTAGATGCAAATGACGCGCCTATCTCCAAATTAGTGGTAGATTCGGGTACTGATCTTGCCATAACCCCCACGTCCGAGTTGGTGGGTACAGAGTTAACTATTAATGATTCTGTTCAAGCCCAGATGAGGAAGTCATTTCCCCCACCCTTGTACTTTTAATTTTTGCTCCAGCAAAGGACCCCGACCTTACCCCCAATATGCCCATTATTTCTTCAGTTGCAAATGAGTCAGTTGAATCTTCCAATAAACAAAACTTTACTTATTTCCTTGTGCCTATGAAGATCAGTGTCAGCTCGCATCATGTCTCCTTCAAAGCTCTGGTGGATACTGGAGCTGCGGGAAACTTCATGAGTGCTGAATTGGTGCAGCAATTAAAACTGGAAATGGATGTGGGCTCTTCAGTAATGGTGGCCTTATCTGCTTATCAGTCCTCATATGTCGTTTGCCAAGCAGTACCCTTTTCAATCCACTAGTTCAGTTTCTGAAATCATTTCTTGGCTATGTCAAACTTGGTGTTTCCAGGGATCTTAGGTGTGGGGTGGTGGCGCCGACAACATGTGGAGATACATTTTAGAGTCTAATACATTGTCATTTAACAATGATGATTCAGAGGGAGAATTCCTTCTGATTGACACCCTCAAGAAGATACAAGGAACCAGCTCTATCACTACCCTGGTCACTTCTGCGGGTGTTCTGGCCAATTTCCACAAAAGCTTAATGCGATATTGGAGAATCTTCAACATGGAAAAGGCAGATTGCCTGCCTAAGCACACTAGGTACGATTGTTGGTTTTGAACAACCGTGGAGTTGGTGAACATCAACTGTCCGTTGTATCCCCATACAGCGGAGGAAAAAGTTGCACTCAATACCTGGTTGGATGATATGTTGAAAAAAGGTTGGTTGTTCAAAGAGACCTCACCCATCGCCTCCCCCATCATCTTCGCCAGAAAAGCAGATGGTTCTCTCTGTCCTACATGGATTACGGTCATTTGAATAAAATAACAGTTTCTGATCCCTACCCATTGCCTCTGGAACAGACAATTAGCCAGGCAATCGCCAAAGCCCGTGTGTTATCTAAGCTGGATCTGGTGAACGCCTTCAATCAAATTTGGGTAATAGAAGGGCAGGAATGGTTAACCGCGATCTGGACAAAGCATGGCATTTTTTAAATTTTGTGTAATGACCTTTGGGCTGAAGAATGCTCCCACTACGTTTCAACAGATGATTGACAATATACTGTGTGACCTTCAGTTTTCCAGTGCAATTGCATACATTGATGATATCCTGGTTCACTCCCCAACTCCTGAATAGCACGCTACAGACTTGGAAGTGGTGGTGGTCACCTTGCATAAGGCAGGTTTGTTCCTCAAACCTTCCAAGTGTGAGTTTTATAAGGAGGAGGTTACTTTCCTTGGGAACCTGGTTCTCAAATATGGCTATACAATCCCTCCCAACAAGTTAGATATGATCTGAGAATGGCCAACTATGACTATGCAGAAACAACTTTGGAGTTTCTTGGGAACCATCATTTTCCTAAAAATTTCCCCAGCACTTTCCCAGTTGGCCGCACCGCTCCACCCCTTACTGGGAAAACATACTGTTTTGTTAGATGCCCAAATGCCAGCAGGCGTTCAAATCAATTAAGGAGATGTTTGTGTCTCCACCCATTTTGAAACATGCTGATCCCACCAAACCATATATTGTTGCATGTGATGCCTCATTGGTAGCAGTGGGAGCGGTGTTGCTTCAGGAGCATGATGGTCTTGAACATCCAGTCACTTACTTTTCCCAGAAGTTCACAGCCATGGAGAAGTCTTAGGCCATTTATGACAAGGAATTAGAAGCTGTTGCATGGGTATTAACTCATTGGCAGTATCTGTTGCAGGGTGCTCATCATGAATTAACAGTCCGCATGGATCACCAGGACCTTTTGTATTTTGCAAACCCCAAAATTGGCACATTGGCAGGCCCATACCTATCAGAACCTTTGCAGTTTTAACTTTATATACAAATTTGTTAAAGGTGCGCTCAATGTATTTCCCAATTTCCTAAACTGCAGTCCCGCCCACTGTCCCTCAGAACCAGAGGAAGTGGATCCCGTTACCATGATTCCTGCCACTCAGATCCTGTCAATCGTTCCCCCCATTGTTTCCTCCATTGCTTTGGCTCCCAACACCCCACTAGTGGCTCAGGTTTTAGCCGGTCAATTGGCCTGCCCTGAGGGCGTGGAGTTCATTAAGCAGTTGGTTCATCTGAGTCACAAACACTCCCTATACTTCTTAGAAGAGGGTCTCATTTACTTCCGTTCTCAAATTTGGGTTCCCCCTCCTTATGATTGGAGGTATTCCATGCACATCATGATCCCCCACAGTCAGACATCCTGGTAACAAGAAATGCGTCAATTTGATCAAGTGAACCTTTAATTGGGTGGGTCTGACAAAAGAGGTCCCAGCTTGGATCGCTGATTGTGTTACTTGCACTAGGGCCAAGTTGGATCGCTCCAGAAAAAATGGCCTCCTGCACCCCTTACAGCAGGCGGAGGGCCCATGGACCTTAGTGTCCATGTACTTTATTGTTGAACTCCCCTGTTCTAACGGGTTCACAGTGGTGATGGTAGTGGTGGATCATTTCACAAAATTTTCCCTTTTTATACCTTGCACTTCCGCAATTTTGTCAGAAGAAGATTCCTGTCTTTTCATATGCCATGTGTTTCAATGTTCAGTTTTCCCCAGGAGATCATCAGTGACCAGGGTTCACAGTTTACTGCGCAGTTTTGGAGTAAACTCTTATTGATCCTGAAAATATCCCCTTGTTGATCCATGGTGTATCACCCTCAGTCAGACAGTCAGACTGAGTGGGTCAATCAAGTCCTCAAACAGTACCTGCGTTGCTATGCTGCAGCAGCACAGGATACTTGGGCTGGTGACTTGCCCCTCGCTCAATTCGCTTACAAAAATGGGATCCACATGTCCATGGGGTTTTCCCCATATGAAGAAACGTTGGGTTATAATCCTTCATTTTTGGTCAGGCCATGCTTGCAGCCTGAGGTTCAAGCTGCCGAGGACCACGCTGCCCACATCAGATTGACTCAAGCTTTAGTGTGGGAACACCTTACCAAAACCATTGATGACTACAAGTGGTTTGCAGATCATAAGCATCTTCCGGGGCATGATTTTATGGTGGGTTATATGTTATGCTCAATGCCCGCCATTTGAGAATTCAAACCCTGTCCCTAAATTTGCCAGTAAATGCTCAGGTCCCCATTTAGTGGAGGAGGTATTGGGTAATGGGGCGTTCTGACTGAAGCTTCCTATGCATTGGAAGCAGCACCCTGTTTTCCATGTTTCCCAGCTGTCGCCCTTCAAGGGTGCAATTCCCATGGAACTGGAGCTGATCATCGTTGATAATGAGGAAGAAGCTAAGGTAGAGGCTATCCTGGCATCCTAAAAGTCTTGACATTTCATCCAATATCTAGTGGACTGGAAAGGGTATCCGGCCTATGAAAATAATTGGGTCAAAGCGCGCGATTGTGCAAATTGCATGGACTTGGTCGAGGCATTCCATATATCCCACCCCAAGGCTCCTCGCCCCCCAGAAAGTCGTGACAATTATGGCTATCAAGTTACCCAAGGCACACAAGAATGTGGCTCTGGTGCAGCTTCCCGGTGGGGTGCCCTTCCTTTGGAAAAAGGAAAGGGTAATGTAAGTCCTGGGGAATGTCCCTGGCTGTTGATTGGGCCATCTTCCCATTCCCAAGTAAAAAGACACCAAAGAGGATGGCGGTACCTCTTGTTACTCAGGGCGATCTCGCTCACATAGTAGATGAGCGATGGGTAACAGCTCTTCTGCTTCAGATCTCACCCCCAGTACCCACACTCACCTCAGCAGAACTGTTATGGGAATTAGCAAAATCTGCACCAAAATTATCGAATTGAAATTGGCCAGATCTAATTCAAGTGGCAATCTGGCCAATGCCCAAATCTCAAATGGCTGGGAAGGCATGAAGACTGAGGTATTGGACAGAGCGCCTGATGGTTCCAATTTGACCAATATGCTGATCAAACAAAGCAACTTTCTACCAAAGTCGTTGAGGATCATCCCTGACAATCAGGCTATAGCATTGGGTGCCACCAATGAGGGTTCAAAGTCCCCAGTTGGTAATTTGGGCGTTGCAGACAATGTGATGCCACTGACTGAACAAACGGCCCAGCGACTAAGCATAAGCAGGTTGGGCGTCCTGAACCCGTTCCCACCCAAATGGACCCGCCCCTATGTGGGGTGGCCTTGAGGGATTCCCATCACTTGCTGGGCCAAATGCCATCATGCCAACCATCAGAAATGTAATTGAGACTTGGTTTGGACGTTCAAGGTCAAACCAACAGCGACTCAGTCCACCACTGAATTTTGTGATATCAGTTCTCAAGGAACAAACCTGCCCATTCCTGGACAATTTGCCAGTCAGGTCAAAATTGCGGGACCCAATCCCAGCTTATCACTACCCCAATCAACCACTATTTAATCAGTTGCATAGCACTGATGAAATTGCTGGTCAATTTTCTTACTTTTCCTTTAAATAAAATTTTGCCAAAAACCAAACAATTTTTATTATCTCTTCTGACCACATCCCTGATGGCGTTTCCCTGGTGGCCCATTGGTTTGTATACAGGATGGGCTCTACCAGTACTCTTGGTCACTATGGTCCCCTCCATCGTCAATTGGGTTCAGCAAGTCTGATATTTTTGGCTCTACAACCCCATTACCACTAACTTTCAGCAGCAATACGCGGGGATCTTATGGCCATATGTCCACCAATTGCAAGAGAGAATACATCTCCTTCCTGCCCCAGTTGAAATGGCCCCATATGCCTAGAACCTCATTGAGACTATCTCAGTTATCCCACCCCCTGCAGCAAGACCTCCTGGGCCAGGAGTGGTTTCAGTGTGGTTCGTCATCAGGATCATACTTACCATTGTGCTGCACCAACAATTTGTTGTTTCCCAATGACCGGCTCCATATCAAGTCATTTGGTTGGTAATGCCTCTGGCATTCTGGCTTGCTTTTTGGGTGCTTACATATCACGACTGGCAGGCTGGTCTAAACTTCTTCTGCTGTTTTCATGACAACTATTTACTCTTGGTTTTGTATCTGTATTGTATGATAAATGTATACTTTACACCAACCATATCACTTTCACTATACCTTCATTTACTTTTTTAGTACCCAAAGAGTTGAAACATATGGTTGATTTAAGAGCATCCATTCTATTATATCCTGATATAGCAGACATGATCAAAATTTATTTAATGTTTAAATATCCAACATGTTCCTGTTTAAAAGGAATATGTTATAGGAATTATATAATAAAATTATAAAGGATCTCAGTTTGAACCTGAATTTAAGGTTCCCAGCTGCAGCTATCAAGCTGGACTAAACTTTGCACTCCTTTGGGATAGAAAAAGGGGCATTAACCCCCAGTCCTGGCCATTGGCCCAGATGGTGACTTTGACACACATTAACTATCCAATAATTGGCTACCACCCTTCCCTGTCCAAACCCCCCACCTCACAACCAATTCCCAATTTCGAAACACATTCATCTCTAAATTAGCTATCTTATGTTTTTGTCAGGAATACCTCTGTAGCTCTAAAAATATTAAGTTTTATCTGGAAATTAACCAACCTAGTCAATAGGTAGTAAGTCTCTAAAATAATAGTGGAGGGGATGCTTTATAGATAAGCTTCATATGTAAAGTGGTTTATAACAAAGTTAGATAAAACTGAAATGCTAACTTCTGCCATACAATCATTGTGCCAAATAAAGGCTTGGCTTCTATTGGGGGTACTTTAACACCTATGATAGGATCCAAAGTCTTCAAGGCATCATCATTCTGATGATATGCAAATAGTAACCACATGGGAATAAGTGGAGAAAGTATTGGTCTGTGAACATCATCTCTACTTTGACAACTAAGCTGAGCGCTGGAAGTAATCTTGACCATGCTTCAAATATAGAGGTCAAAGTTCCAGTGTCAGAGGGAGGGTATTGTTCCATCCATATGATATTTGCATTCATGTTGTTGGAATTCAAGGTTTGGGATGCTTGCTGGTGCATTTTTCACACCTGAATTTTTTTATATTTTATTCGAGGTGGGCCAACCTGGGGATGATACTGCACTGATTAGGGAAGTGAAGAAAATAGGAAAGGAGGATAAAACACAGAAAACCTCCATGCGCGGCGTATAATAGGCCAGGAACTCCATGGACTGTCTTTGCTATTCGCTATCTCAGTTTGGGGCATTGGTGCACAAAACCAACACAGTCAAAATCGTCCCCTACCCAAAGTCCATTATTGGGATCAAACTCAGGAGGCAGTGGTAGAGGGTCCATACTCTACCACTGGGGTATCCTCCCCTTTTCACACACCTGAATTTTAACGATTATAATCAGGAGATGTTGGTTCTCTACTGCTGGATAAATATTAGGGGGTTATCAACCATTTTTAATAAATATACTAAAACTAATATTTTTTTAAATAAATTAATATGTTGGTGCTTATACATTTTTACTATGTTGCAGTGAGGGGATAAAGAGCAAAACCTATTAATAAATTGAGCTTAATATTTAAAAAAATCAAAGCTCAGTGAGCCAGTTGAGAAATCTGTTATAATTTAGGTGCATCCAAGTTTTGTAATATGTGTTTTTGACCTATCAGAGCTCTTGAAACTCGCCTTAATTGGATGGAATGGCCAATGGAGGGTTAGTAGGAGGTAGGACTAGTCCATTAGGTAAAGATTTAATATACTTAACCCAATTAATGAGTGGGAAAATATTTGCACCTTATGGGACCCCCTCCAACCCTATAAAACGGGTGGTCTCAGCCTAGGTGTGTGAATTAAACTGGAAGTGGCCCAAGAAGAAACCTTGGACAGATTCCCCTAATTCTGCCACATGGTTGGTGCAATCCAACTGCCCAAACTTATGCTATTTTCCCGAGAAAAATTAATAAAAATGTTACCCCAATTTGATGGGTTCCACCAAGATTTGACCAAGGTCTTTTGGACAAAATTTCATTAATTAATTCAGAAACGCTCTTCTCACAATATTCAAGCTTGTTAATGTCTGACATTACTCCCTTCAAGAGCAGTAGGGGGTGAATAAAGGCATAAAAACTGACCATGAACCCAGTTGATGGTAACTCCAGAAGTAAGGGATTTGATGGAGTATTCATTACCTCACTTATGACTACAAAAGGTCCCTCCCATATAGACTCAAGCTTCTCACTCCTAGGGGTTTCCCGGTTGTGGTAATACAATACAAATTCTGATACTTGGAAGAAAAAAAGGGTCCCAGTTCTCATTAGCTGCTTGGCCTTCTTTAGTGACATTCTTTGTCAAGTTAGTCATATCCTCTTCTTGTAGTTGAATGATGTTCTAGGATAACTTTTTCATGGCTTGTTCATGGTCAGTACTGTCAGAGAAGACATATTTGGCTAATAAAAACGCCACCCCAGATTCCCACCCATAAAACACATGGAATGAAGACATTTTGAGAATATGATGGTAAATAATGTGATAGTCCATGAGCGTGTTGGGTAGGTAGAAATCCCAATGAAGAGGGTCTGTGGCCATTTTTTGGAGTATAGAGATCAGGGTTCCATTTATTATTTCTACAGCCTCATTTGTGGACGGTTAGTAGGGGGACAAAAAGGGTTGTTGTGATAATGGAGATGGTGAGGAGCTTTACCACTAGGGAGGTAAAATTTATCCCATTATCAAGAAGGAGGACCTAGGGCAACCATGCTGCGTGAAGATATAATGATGTAGAAAGGTGGCAGTGGCTTTATCAGTATGAGCGGGGAGAGAAACAGCTTCAACCCATTTGGTGAAATGGTCAATTCTGACCAAGATATAGCGATTTTCACCTAAAGTCTGAGGGAGAGGACCACCAACGTCCAAACTTATGGTGAGAAAGGGTTGTTGAGGCATCGTAGGTTGATACTGATATTGGGTCTTGAAGCTGGATTGTTTTTTACAGGTCAGACAGGCATCCAAGACTTCAGTTATGGTTTCCATAATTCTCTCCCAGTAGTACCGCTCTTTTACCCACTCATATGTTTTGTGTACTCCGCCATGCCCTATGATAGTGTGAGATTTCAAGATGATAGGTACTCGCTCTGACAGCCAGAGATAGGCAACCAATTTACTCCTACTTTCTTATATAAATTCCCTCTCTCCACCTTTGTGTTGCGGGAGTGCCGTTCTAGCATCCTCTGTACTGGTTCATCTTCATCAGCCCATGCGCCAGGAGTTATTAGAAGGTCATGCAACCTCTCTGCTTCACTATTGTCAAGGTGAAGGACAAGCAGTCATGCCATCCCATCAACGTTCATATGGAGCGTCCCAGCTCAATGCTCAATTATCATGTCATAGTTCTAAGCTTAAGAGCTCAGCAAGCCAACTGTCCTGTAAGGTCCTTCATATTCTGCAACTACTTGAATGATGCGTAGTTGATAAACACTTTAAATGAAGTCCCATATAGAAAAAGGCGGTAGTATTTGACAGTGAGAAGGACAGCCAGAAACACCTTCTCATTGACGCTGTAGTTGCTCTCAGCTTTTGAAAGCATTTTGCTAAATTAAGACATGGGATGATCGACTCCATTTTCATCCAGATGAACCAAGATTGCTCCAACAGCGTAATCAGAGGAATCTGTGAACAACATGAAGAGCTTGCCATAATCAGGGTGTTGGAGTATCGCCTTTTTTAATAGCTCCTTCAGGGTCTCAAACGCAGCCTTTTGTTCAGCTCCCCAATGGAGGGGGTGTTCTTAGCCAGGAGGCGGACAAGGGGCTCGCTGAGCTGGGAGAATTTTGGATTAATTGATGGTAGCACCCCATCACACCCAAGAATACCTAGATGTTTGTCAGGATTTTGCAAAATCTCTTGTCTCTGGAGATTCTACTTCATTAATTACACCAACTTCATCAGAAGAAGAGCTTAATTTATCTAAATATATCAAGATTAATAAGAATGATCAGCCTCATCCTGATCAATTGATTAATGATTCAATAGCACAGCGATTAATTAGCATTAATAGAATATGAACCAAATCAAATCCTATAAATATCCCATCCTTTCAATAAAAAAGGAATTAGGTCAAATTATAACCTGTTTTTACTATAGTTTTTCACTTTTTGGAGAATCCACTCAAGTAACTTCAAGATAAAACCTTCCACATTTGAAGCGTAATTAAAAACCACCAGAGTGGTGCTCACTACAGGGGTGCTTTGAGTTACGCACCATGAACACATCTGTCAATACTATGGATTCTCAATTTTTTCCTGAAGAAGCTCAAGACCAGGAGCAAGACAGTATTTTATGATGGGTCCATTCATCTAGAACTAAAATCCCAAGAGTACCATCCACTTTGGAATTCTGTGCCAATTTGGAGTTTTATAATCCTAACATAAGCTTTACACCGACTTTTCAAATCCCTCCTGAGGTTTTATGAAATATTATTAATAAAATACTGGAGGGAGCCTTAATTACTGGAATCTGTTTCACTCAATCTCGTTCTAATGCTGTACCCTCTATCTTGCAAGAAGTGTTTCAAACCTCCCGAATGCCAGAAATTAGCACAGAGCAATACTTACATCAACTAGTACACCCTACCCTATACCATCTATTTTTTTAGTACTAGATGGTCCCAACCCGAGGGGCCTATACCATCTATTACCAGTCGGGGAATGCATCATCAAGGGATGCTCAATTTACTAGAAGGAGTTCAGTCCTTGATTAATTATGTTACTGAGTTTTTCAAATCCAACTCTGAATTTAGCATAGATAATCAAGATGCCATCATAAATAATCAGACCTTTTTAAATGAAGTACATCAACAGCTTATTTAGCTTGATCATGCGATATCCAGCTTTGTCAATTTACAGTTTCCACAACAAGTCCAGGAAATTCAGTAAGAATGGAAAGTGGGAATTTCTCAACTTTCTGAGCAGAGTCAAGCAATAGATGAAGAAATCAGAAATCGTCTTTCTTGATTAAAGCATTTGTACTCAGGAATCCAATTATGAGTCATTGAAGTGAAGAAAACCTCTGGAGCCATGGGTTCTCCTGGGGTTGAAGGACCCCACGGTCCATTTGGGGACGTTGATCCACATGGACCTCCTGGTGTTGATGGCCCCTGAGGACCCCCCAGTGTTAGAGGGCTCCACGGACCGCCAGGTGAAGATGGACCTTGGGGGCCCCTAGGCGCTGATGAGCATTCAGAATCCCTTCAACAAGTTGACTCTCTATCGAGCATGATAGACCGCTTACATGACCAATTTTACAAAGTGGCCAAGGAATGTAACTTAACCCCTGAAGGGGTAACGATTGATCCTCTCATGTCACTTCAGTCACTCTCTGATTAACTGAGTAATCTGGGTAAATGGGCGAAGGACACAGACATCATGTTTCAAGCCTACAAATCAAAAGGCGATATGCTAAAAGCCAAAATTGAAACATTGGGACTTAAGTACAATGCTCAGCAGGAGCAATTTATGAACTATCTCTTCAGTTGGATGAAAAAGTGGGGAATGTTGAATTTAATTGACAGATTGGCGAAATTTGTACTGAGACTGTCAGTCCCTATCCTCCATTTTCTTCAAAAGTTTTGATTCCAACTCTTGTGTTTATTACTCAATATGAACATCCTGGAGTACATGTTTTGACGGCCAATGCTCCAATGAGTCTCAAGCCAGTATCTAAAGACAAGTACTCTCCTGGGGAAGGTAGTATTATCTCCTTCCTCTATCTATATGAAAAGGTTCTGAGTGAGGTTACAGATCATCAGTGTCGGAAATTTGCCTTCTAGGCCTCAAAAGAAGAATGTTGTGGGTCAAAATCCACCTAAATGGTGAAAGGTCAGCCATATAAGAGTTTGCAATGATCTAAAAAGTGCTTTATTAAAACTAAAGATTCCAAGAATATTGGCTAAAAGACCCTGGCTGATTCTCAGTGGAACCTCATTAATTGGGGTAACACTATTACAAAACTTGTTTAGGTAATTAATGTACAATCAAATGCTCAGATTTCCCTGACCCCACGACGGATCTTGGGGCAACCAGTGGAAGGTACTCCCCACCATCAATAAATCCCTCAAAGCACCTACATGGGGACCACCCCTTTTATAGGGGTGGTGGAGGTCTCCCAAGGTATAAATACTTTAGCTAGCGGTGATTGGTTGAAGTTTATCAAGACCACCACATGGGTACATTCTGCCCCAAAACCCCAATTACCCTTTTCCTAAAAAACTCACGTTTCCCTAGATCTAATAGGAGAGTTTAACATATTTCCTAATCTGGAAAGTATCAAAGCTATTCTGAAACTATCATCAAATTCCCCAACCCTCAAAAATCAGTTTAAATATGAATTGGGCAGATATCAAAGGGGTCGTTTTTCCATTCTTGCCCCATCTACTAATAAAAACTAATAAAAGCCCAGGTTTTTTATTAGTGCAATTTTATTAAATCTACTAAAACTCTTGTGGGATCTGGCAGCGTTAGCACTAGTGAGCACCTAGAAATCTGGATTCCTACAAAATGGTGCTCACTACAGTGGATCCCTGTAACCAAAAATAGTTGCTCTTAAAAAGCAACTAACAAGTTGTCACGATTCTGATATGACTGGATGATAATCCTGGGACAGTTAGGGCGGTTTGAGAAGAATCCGCCAAAATGAGATTAGTTACAATTATTTGAGTGCCTCAAGATGAGATGATATTGGGATATAATGGGTTAATTATTGGATTGCCTAAATTAAGGTGATTGTGCGATGTTGACATTCAATGAATACTAATTAAATCGCCTACAATTTAGGCAATAGGGAATTAAAGAATAACTATTTGAAATGAGGATAATTAGTGGAACCAAATAGTCCAAGCAATGAGCATGGTATCATCTGAAGCCACTATATATGAGCGGGATGGGCGATTAAGAAGGGTTGTTGGTTAATAGGATAAAGTGAGCAAGATAGAAAGGATCTGAGGAGTTTATTATATTAAAATAAAGTATTTTAGTGGGAGCAAGTGCCCCATAGTTATTATATTAACGTTTATTCTGTTGTTACCAAGGGCCACAATCTTCATATTGTTGGTCCTATTGCTCAGTGGGCTAAACCCTGTGCAAACCCCTTATGGCGTATCTCCAGGATTCCGCCAAATTACAACAGTGGTGCTCACTTACAGGGGGCCCATTGATCATTAATAAATTAATAAAAACTCAGTCGCCTGCTATGTCTCACCTAGGTTGCTTTGATAAGAAATCTGCATGACACAACAGGACTGTTGCATATGAGGAGTTGAAACTTGCATTGGACACTGTGCTCAAAAGACAAGATGAGCTGCTCCAGGAAGTCTGTTGTGCTAAGCTGCCACCATTTGATTGCAAAGGAAATATTCATGGAATCTTTCAACAATTTGAGTTTGCAACTGAAGGTGCCTTGAACCAGCACAGGCGAAACTGTTGATCTCCACCTTGGATTTTGGAAGTGCTGATCAAGTTGTTTGTTACCTTTCAGAAAGTTCCGTTACATACCAAGAAGTCAAGGAGATGGTGATACGGTTGTTTGGCAGAAAAGCAAAGATGTTGCAGTGGAAAGCCGAGTTCCTGACCATTGTGTTTCAACAAAATGAGACTCTCACCACATTCACTGAGCGGTTTATGGCAGAAGCACATGTGTTGATTGGGGCTGGGATTCTAGCTGAAGCTGATGTATGCATTGTAATGGCCTCTGCGGTGAAGCCATATCCTGAGCTTTACAATGTCATGGCCTTGTTGTTAGAGGATGATGTAAGTCTTCTTAAACTTGATCAGTTTGTATGTTGGTTAGCTGTAACTTTCCCTCCACCCAATATCAAGCAGATTCACACTGTCACTGGGGCCCACCCTCACCATGAGGAACAAAGCAACCAGTCAATGCAGATCATGCCAGGCTACTCCCCGCAGTCCAACATCCGTCCCATAACTGCTGAGCGACAACTGCCCAACTACTGCTTCAGCCCTAACTATGCTGATTGACAGCAGGCAGTCTACCAATGTGGGTCTGGTTATGCCGATCATCTTCCAGAATAACTTTCCAAGTGGGCCAACTTATATTAAGCACAGATGTAGGCCCTATGGAGTAAGTTGCTTTAATTGCAGTTGCAACGGGCACATGGGATGATGGTGCCCCTATCAACAGATCCCTCACATACAACAGGATCAAGGTTATCAGGGAAAAGTCAGAGCAGAGTAGAGACGGGACTCTCTACTCCCACTAAATTGAAGTCATACATCCCCCCTAAATCTATTGTATTGAAGGTAGTAGAAGCCTCTCAGTATGACGATACATTTCTCTACCAACATCCAGTTGAGGAAGTAAATGTGCTGACCCAAGCACAATTCAAAAATATGACCGACACAGGGTTTCTGGAGCAGCCAAAGCCTGAAGCTTACCAAATGTTTGACCAAAATCCGTCAGATTAGCTAAAACCATCCGTGGATGCATTGTCTCTAAAAGAAGTAGAGGTCTCCTTTCCAGTGGATGCTATTATAGCAGGATACCCTAAAGTTGGTGCGGGTATTATAGGTTTCCTGGGAAAATGTGAACCGCCGTATGTACACGTAGTAAATAACTGGCATTCATCTTACTCAAAGTGCACTTACTGTGACGTGATGGTAGCCAAAACCTGAGTATGAGCTATAATTGATACAGGCGCTCATGTTAACATTGTCTCCGCCAAGATGGTGGAAAAGTTGGCTTTAAAACCTGACATAGAACACTGGATGGTGTATGGGACTGTGGGAATGGAAGCCACGGTCTCTGAGGGAGCGTATAGTGCACTTCCTTTGCGGTTTAGATCTGTTGTTATTGTGGCACCAGCTGTAGTATTCCCAAATAGCAACTATGATCTGCTGATTGGGACTGCTTTTATGATACACTATGGGGCTGTCGTTGACATGATGGAAGAGACCCTAGCCATCCTGGGACAACGGATCCCCATCTATTTTACTTTCAGGGGAGTTCCAGATGACCCAATCCGCTCTAGTCAATTTAATCTCGCCTATAGCGATGGTGTGATACCTGTAAAATATCGGCAGATGAAGCGGAAGACCTGAATGCTCCCAAACCAGATTTACAAGTACAAAGGGATTCCGCTATGAGCTGCAAACGCTTTTACTATCCCCTCTGGGCATCAGGTCATAATTGGGACAGGGCTTGAAACTGATATACCGGGTGGTCTGTACAGAGAGGTTGTGTGGCCCTATCAACAATCATGACTTGAACCTCATGTGACTCCTGGGTTACTGTTACCTGGGCAGGGGGAAGTAAAAGTGTTGGTAGCGAATCTGCAGAAGGAGGTGATGAAGGTTCAGCGACACCAAGTGGTAGCTTATCTGCATTTGATCCCTATCAATGAGGTCCACCAGATACATGACTTTGGTTCTTGGGAAGATCTTGGCTTGCCTTTAAAAACCACCTTCAGTGTAATGACTGTGGTTCCTCAGGAGGCGCTCACTGGTCTATCAGAGGATAAGAAGGACAGGGTGATGGATCTATTCAAAAAGTATCACAGCATCTTTGCAACTGATGATCACAACTTGGGTTGCGCTTGAAGGGTTGTGCATCAGGTGGACATGGGAGACCAACCCCTATCAGGTCACAGCCTATTCATCGCAAAAGGCAGTGGAAGAAGTTGTGTCTGCAGAAATAGATACAATGGTGGAACAAGGAATGCTGGAGCCATCAAAAGTCCTTGGGCATCCCCAGTACTAATTTTCAAAAAGAAAGATGGCTCCAATCAAGTAGTAATCAATTATTGGAAGCTTAACAGAATTACAAAAAAAGATTCATACCCACTTCCGCAAATTGATGACGCGTTAGTTCAGTTAGGTGGGGCCAAGTATTTCTCTGCTGTGGATTTGATATTAGGGTACTGGCAGATTGAGTTGCCAGCGGTAGAACAAGAAAAGTTCACTATAATCACCTCAAAAGGATTGTTCCAGCCTACACGTATGCCACAGGGTTTGTGCAATGCTCCTGCTACATTCCAGCGGGCTATGGATACTATTTTGGGTGACCTAAAGCTGTCTTGCGTTCTTGTCTACCTTGATGATATCAACGTATTTTTGCAGATGTTCCTAGAGCATCTTGGACACCTGGAGCAAGTGTTACGCCGCCTGGCTGATGCTAATATCAAGATCAAGCCCCAAAAGTGCCACTTTTAAATAACCTTTGGAACATCTCGGCTTTGTGGTAGATTCCACAGGATTAGCCCTCAGCCAGTCAAGGTGGAAGCCATCCGCAAGATGACTTGGCCAAGCAATAAACGGGATATCCAAGTGTTCTTGGGGATGATCAGTTACACCGGCGGTTCATTCCCAACTTCAGCTGTATTGGGGCTTCACTCTTTGTGCTACTTAAGAAAAATGATGTCTTCAGCTGGACAGATCGATGTCAAACCGCTTTTGATGTATTACAAACTGTGTTGGCTAGCGCACCTGTTTTGCAATACCCCAATTTTGAAAAAGAGTTTATTGTGCAAATGGACGCTTTGCTTTCTTCTGTAGGGGCTGTGTTATCCCAAAAGGACGAAGACAGTGTGGAGCACCCCATTGCATATTGTAGCCGCAGTTTAACTGGGCCTGGACGGAATTACACCATGACTGAGCTTGAGAGTTTAGCAGTATTCTATGCATATAAGCAATTTTGGGTCTACATTCACGGGGTGAATATGTAAACTGGTAACAGATCATGCCTCATTACACTGGCTACAGAATCTGCAGGAACCTGAAGGGCGGCTAGCGCGATGGGCTTTGAAGCTCCAAGTGTATGATTTTGAGATCATGCATTGACCCAGGGCGAAGCATCAGAATGCGGACTGTCTTTCCCCATTACCCATGGTCGCCATTACAATGGATGTGGCTGACATAATGTATGAAAAGATGATTGTGGGAAAATATCAAGATGAGCCGCTGCCCGTGATCAAAGTATTAGATGGGCTTAGGCAGGACACCTTCTTGTGCAATGAGGAATTATTTAAGCGGATTGAAGAATCAACGCTGAGTTTTCCAAAGCCCTCTGCCCAGCCTGCAATAATTATGGATGTCCATAAAGCAGTAGGTAATGGAGGGTTGAAAAAGATGCTGGAGTCCTTGTGACCCCGCTACTATTGGGAGAGTATGCACTATGATGTGCTCAAGACTGTTGATTGTTGCCATCAGTGCCAAATGAAAAACCATATCACAGGAAGACCACCTACCAGCTAGTTAAGCCTCAGTTCGCATGGCATACAGTTTTGTTAGACATGATGGGGCCACTGCTGACTGGTGCAAACTGCTCTAAATATATAATAGTAGCCATTGACCATTTGACAAGATGGGTGGAAGCGAGTGCTATCAAGGATTTGGAGGCTGTCACTACCGCCAAATTCATCCTGGAGTGTGAAATACAGTGCCATGGTTGTCCGCAATTTAAATAATGGAAAACAGAACCAATTTCACATCACATATATTGGCCAAGTTGAACGAGCTCATGGCAATCCATGGGGTCTTAACTACCCCTACCACCCTGAACCTAATGGTATGGTGGAACTGGTCAATGGGACTTTGGTAAATACTCTACGCAAGCTTGTAGATGAGTGGCCATCAGACTGGAGCACCCTTTTATCCACCGCTGTTTTCACATACAATATCAGCTACTACTCAGCAACTGGTAAGAGCCCATTACAATTGCTTTATGGATGACATCCAGTACTACCTGCATTGCTTTACTCCTGTGTAGAGGATACCGGCGGAGTTGAGCCCCACCACTATTTGTCTACCTTAATGAACATGCTGATTAAGCTCCAAACTGAGGCAATTATACTAGTCTTGCCAAGAAAATTTGGGATCATACGGCTGACCATTGTAGATGCCGCAGTCTTTCATAGATTGGGGTAGGGGAATTTGTCCTGTTTCATGACCAACATGGGTTTGAAAGAAGAAACAAGCTCGCCAGCATATGGAGTGGACCATCTGAGATCATTGACAAAACTGGGGCTGATGCCTACACTATTAAGGAACCTGTGGGGGTCAAATTAATAACTGGGTACATGTGAAGTTCCTTTGACCATACAAACAGTAAGAGACTTATCATCCAGTCAAGGAGGGGGTAATGTCATGATTCTGATATGACTGGATAATAATCCTGGGACAGTTAGGGCGGTTTGAGAAGAATCCGCCAAAATGAGATTAGTTACAATTATTTGAGTGCCTCAAGATGAGATGATATTGGGATATAATGGGTTAATTATTGGATTGCCTAAATTAAGGTGATTGTGCGATGTTGACATTCAATGAATACTAATTAAATCGCCTACAATTTAGGCAATAGGGAATTAAAGAATAACTATTTGAAATGAGGATAATTAGTGGAACCAAATAGTCCAAGAAACGAGTGTGGTATCATCCAAAGCCACTATATATGAGTGAGATAGGCGATTAAGAAGGGTTGTTGGTTAATAGGATAAAGTGAGCAAGATAGAAAGGATCCGCTGAGTTTATTATATGAAAATAAAGTATTTTAGTGGGAGCAAGTGCCCCATAGTTATTATATTAACGTTTATTCTGTTGTTACCAAGGGCCACAATCTTCATATTGTTGGTCCTATTGCTCAGTGAACTAAACCCTGTGCAAACCCCTTACGGCATATCTCCAGGATTCCGCAGAATTACAACACCAGTGTTTCTGCCCGCCTTAAGGTGCTTAAGAAGCGCCCAGTTATACAAAAACCCCACTTCGAGACAAATTCACACCTGGTGAGGGCAGTATTGCTTTCTTCCTCTATGTTTATGAATTTGCGATGGAAGGAGCAACTGACCAACAAAAAAACCAGTATATTATTCCCTGCTTAAATTGTTTAGCTCAAGAAATCATGGTCCCTTCCATGGTTAACCTCAGCACTTGTGTGGAGGTTAAGCAAGCGCTTATTGATGAGTTTGTCTCCAAACAGAGTTTGCAACGGCAAAACAGGCCTTTATGTGCCTTAGTTTACAAAAGGGAGAATCTATTACCTCTTATGTGGAGCGCTTCTATATAAAAGCTCAACCTCTGTTGCTTGCCAAAATGCTCATTCTTGATGAGGCAATTGCAGCTTTCTTGGCTGGGTTAACATCTCATCCTCCATTGGTTATGCATCCATCTTCCATAAAGCGCACTTTCACAACTGTACAAGATGTCAAGGAGGCCTTATTAGCGGTTGCTGATATCTATGAGCTTGACCATACCCAAGGGTGTTTGAGTTATAAAGTTACGCCAACAAAGTTAGTTTCTACTACAGCTGTTATTCTTTGGAAACCTGCTCTTATGAAGTTGCCAGCGCAAATGGTTAATCTCCTATAACGATAAGCAGATGGTAATGGCTGTGAAAGGGCAGCGCTTCCCTTTGTCTTCAGTTCAAAATACTAAGTTGGTAAAAGCAGTCGACCCTTTGCCTTGTCTATTCTTTTCTTCAGAGCAGCCTTCCCAAGTGGTTTCAAAGTCTGCTCTTCAGCCCAAACCCCTTTCTCGGGTCTAATTCACTCCCACTAACTGTGGGCTAAATGACCAGGTCACAAAGGCTAAACCGCCTGTTTCACAAAAGCAATCAGCTACTGAAAGCCCAAAGCTATTGAAGATAAAGTGTCTACCTCTCCAGTGCTATCCCCCTCCACCTTTCATTCAGATAACCCTAGTCTGAAGCCTATCACTTTGAGGCAGCACCAACCCCTTCTTTGAAAGTCGAAATTCAAGAAGTGGATTTTCAACGCCTTCCCCAAAAGTTAATAAGGTGGAGTAACAACCCTTTGTCTTATCCTCCCATAAGGGTAGGCTTTATACAACCCCACCTCCTATGGGCTCCCTAACCTGCATTGATATCCCCTATGATGACAAGTCTGAGTGGGGTGATGAAGAGGTTGGTCATTAATTTTAGGAGACCCAGATGAAGTAGAGGTACCTGATCGTTTGAACATGGAGAGAGTAAATTGGGCTAAGATCCCTAGTCACACTTATCTTCAGCATGAGATTAGGGGTCTCAAGATTATTGACACTGCTAGTATATATACCAATTCATTGCTACGTTTCTTCGATCTATCAGAGTGTGCTTACCTTGCAGGCTATCCAGGAGAAATATCCTGAAACTGCAAAGCGCCTGGCCTCCACTTTTCATCTAAAAGAGGTCCTCGCTCTTCCCCCTCCTTGGGTGGTACTTTAACTAAAAGTGGAGGTCATTGTTAATGGAGTGCGGGTTAAGGCTATCCTTGACACTGGGTCCCTGGTGAACGTTGTGTCAACTAAGCTAATGAAGAAAATTAAGCTGGCCCCTGACCTTGACTACACTCAAGAATTTTAGCGGCTGGGCCAAACAACACCCGCGTTATTGGAGCCTACTCTTCTCTGCCCATACAGTTTGGGAAGCTTCTCTTGTCGGCTCCAGCTGTAGTTTTGACTAATAATACCTATGACATACTCATTGGAACCCAATTTATGCTTGAATTATAAGGTATAATTAATTTAAAGCAGGAAAATCTCTCCCTGATTTACTATGAGGTTCCTCTGATTCTTTCTAATGATGAGCTCAATAAAAAATTAAGTAAGCACAGTTGAGTATCCATACTCTGCTTTATCCCTGCATTACACCACGGCAGGAAGGCATAACAAACTGTTGCCTCCCTCAGTGGACACAATGGAGAGTATCCCTTTCTATGCTTTAGAAGAGGTGGTTCTTAAGGCTGGGGAATAAAGGGTCGTTGACACGAAATTACCATGTAAATCCCTTACAACTGCCTACTGCATCTCATCAGCATAGATGGAGTTAGTATTTTTGAGTCAAGAGATTTACCAGGTGTGTAAGACTTCGCCTATCATAGGACTACTAACCTGTTGCTGGGAAATCTCAAAAATAAAGATATGGTGGTAAAAAAGCATCAGGAGATCGGAAGAGGCCTTTTGATACCAATTGAGGACACAAGCAAGTCCATTTTATTAGGTCTATGGCAGATATGGGCTTAACTGTCGACCACTTCATATGTACCCTACCGTATGTCCAAATCTCTGATGAACTAACCCCAGCTGAGTTAGAAAAAGTCCATTCCTTACTTGAGGCCTACAGCGACACTTTCTCCAAATCTGACAAGGACTATGGGCATATGAAGGGGTGGATGCATATAATTGTCGTTGATGGTGTTAAACCTGTTCACTCCAAGCCCTACCACAAATCAAAAGTTGAGGAGTTACAGATGCAAACAGAACTTAAACAGCTTCTGAATGCCAGATTGCTGGTGCCTTCAAAAAGCCCTTGGTCCTCCCCACTTTTATTAATTAAGAAAATGGTGATCATCTAGTAGTGATGGACTACCAAAAACTAAACAACCTCACCAAGAAGGATAGTTACCCTATCCCTCGCATTGATGACGCTCTGGCCCAACTTTCTGGGTCTAAATTCTTCTCCTCCATGGACCTGGCTAGCGGTTATTGGCAAATGGACCTTTCTCCACAAAACTAGGAGAAATGTGCTCTTATCTGCAGTGAGGGTCTCTTCCAGCCTACCTGAATTCTACAAGGGCTGTGTAAAGCACACGCCACTTTCCAGAGAGCAATGGATAATATCATGAAGGATCTAAAATTAATCTGCATCATTGTCTATCTTGATGATATCATAGTCTTCTCTAAGGCTTTCAATGAACATCTTGCACATTTAAGAGGTGTTTCAACGTTTATGGGCTTCCAATATCAAATTAAAGCCTCCAAATGCACATTTTTCCAGAGGAAGCTGGATTTTCTTGGACACTCTATTTCTCAAGATGGGATACGACCTCTTAAAGATAAAGTTGAAGCAATATCCAAGATGCATGCGCCAAAAACCTTTCATGACATCCAGGTATTCTTGGGTATGATGGGGTATTACCATCAATTTATAGCAAAATTTGTGCAACTCAGTGAACCCCTAGTACTGCTCTTAACTAAGCACACCTCTTTTCATTGGGGTGCTGAACAGAAAGTCACCTTTGAGACTCTAAAGGCACTGTTACAAAAACGACCAATACTCCACCACCATGACTATAGCAAACCCTTCATGCTGTTCACAGATGCCTCTGACTATGCTGTTGGGGCAATATTTTCTCAGTTGGATGAGCATGGAGTCGATCATACTGTGTTTTACTTTAGTAAAATGCTTTCAAAAGCTGATCGTAATTATGGTGCCACGGAAAAAGAGTGCTTGGCTTTCCTGCTTCTGTCAAACAATACCGCCCCTTTTTATATGGGACTCCCTTCAAAGTAATTACAGACCACATTTCATTAAAGTGGTTGCAAAATATGAAAGATCCCAAAGGCGGTTGACTCGCAGGGCTCTTAAGCTCCAGCATTATGATATGCCCATTGAGAACCAAGCTGGGACACGCCATATGAATTTTGATGGGATAACATGGCTGCCTGTCCTTCACCTTGATAATAGCAAAGCTGAGCGGATGCATGACCTCCTAATGACTCCTGACGATGGGCTGATGAAGATCAACCAGTACAGAAGATGATCGCTCGGCACTCCCAAAAATACAAAGGTGGAGAATGGCAAATTATATAAGAAAGTAGGAGTAAATTGGTTGCCTTACCTCCAGCCATCCAAGCAAGTACTATTCATTTTAAAGTCTCATACTCTCATGGGGCATGGCGGAGTATGCAAAACCTGCGAGTGGATAAAAGAGCGGTATTATTTGGAGGGCATCATGGAAACTATAACTGAAGCCTTGAATGCCTGCCTGACCTTTAAAAAACAAACCAGCTTCAAGACCCAATATCAGTATCACCCTACGACGCCCCACCAACTCTTTTACACTATAAGTCTGGATGTGGTAGTTTCTCTTCCTCATCTACTGGTGGAAACCGCTATATTTTGGTTGGTATTGATCATTTCACCAAGTGGGTTGAAGATGTTGCTCTTCCTGCTCAGACTGCTAAAGCCACGGCCATGTTTTCCCACCAGTACATTTTCACTTGGCATAGATGCGACCAGGTCCTCTTATGTGAAAATGGAAAAAAACTTTACTTCACAAGTGGTAAAGCTCTTCACCACTTCTATGGGAGCTCAACAACTCTTCTCAGCCCCATATAACCTTTCCACAAATGGTATAGTAGAAAGAGTTAATGGGACCCTAGTCTCAATATTACACAAAATGGACACCTCCGACCCTCTCAATGGGATCTTTATTTTGCCCAATAAGCTCATGGCTTATTGTATCAGCTATCATTTCATCCTCAAAATGTCCCCCTTCTGGGTGTTATATGGGAGAGCACCAGGGATGCCAGCCCTTTTAGATAAGGATATTTTCTTTTATTGGACTGATCCTGAACAAGCCATGGAAAAGTTGGATCAACACATCATCCAATTACAAGCATAGGCCATGACTAACTTAGCTAATACTGTTAACAAAGAAGGCTGGGCTGCGAATGAGCTCAGGGCCCCTCTCCCCTCATTCCAAGAATCTGACTTGGTTCTTTATTACCATAACTGAATCACACTAAGAAGTGAAAAGCTCAGTTCTGTCTGGAGGGCCTTTCTCAGTTGCATACAGACAAGGGGATGAGTATTCTATCAAATCTCTCTCCTCTGAACTCACCATTAACCGTGTTCATGGCTGTTTCCTTCAGCCATACTCACCCCCCAACAGTATTGAGGGGGGTAGTGTCAAACATTTGCCTTCCAGGCCTCAAAAGAAGAACGTTGTGGGTCAAAAATCGCCTAAATGGGGAAATGTCAGACATATAAGAGTTTGCGATGATCTGAAAAGCACTTTATTAAAAACTAAACATGTATTCAAGAATATCAGCTAAAAGACCCTGGCTGATTCTCAGTGGAACCTCATTAATTGGGGTAACACAATTACAAAACTTGTTTGGGAAATTAACGTACAATTGAATGGTCAGATTTTCCTGACCCCACGATGGATCTTGGGGAAACCAGCAGAAGGTACTCCCCAACATCACCAAGTCCCTCAAAGCACCTACGCGGGGACCACCCTCTTTTATAGGGGTGGTGGAGGTCCCCAAGGTATAAATACTTTAACTAGCGGTGATTAGTTGAAGTTTATCAAGACCTTACCACATGGGTACGTTATGTTCCAAAACCCCACTTACCCTTTTCCTAAAAAGTGACTCATATTTCCCTAGATCTGATAGGAGAGTTTAACATATTTCCTAATTTGGAAAGTATCAAAGCTATTCTGAAACTATCATCAAATTCCCAACCCTCAAAATCAGTTTAAATACAAATTGAGTGGATATTAAGGGGATTAATTTTCCATTCTTGCCCCATCTAATAAAAACTAATAAAACCCAGGTTTTTTATTAGTGCAATTTTATTAAATTTGTTAAAACTCTTGTGAATTCCAGTGGCGTTAGAACTAGCAAGCACCTAGAAAGCTGGATTTATACGATCAGAAAATGAATTAATTGCCTAATTGTCTAAATCAATTGGCCCAGGATATCATTTTACCCCACTTAATGACTCGCACTACTTGGTCTCTGGTCAAAGAGGCGCTAATCAAAGAATTTGGAAATGTGCAAACCTTATCCTCTCAAAAACAGGCTTTTATGGGTATAAAGCCCCTCCAGAATGAATCAATCAAAGATTTTGATCATCAGTTCTATTGGGAAGCCCAGACTTTGGTAGCCTGTGGCTGGTTGAATTTAAATGATGCAATTACTGCAATTATGTCTGCTTTTACTTCCCAGACTCTGTTGCAAGTATACCTTCTTAGCGTAAAGAAGAATTTAAGAAGCATATTAGACATCAAGGAGGCCTTGTTAGAATTGCCTTCTTAATTCTCAGAGAAACCCCAAGTTTATGATTCTCCAAGACCTTTTCGCCCTAGAGTTTACACTGTTCCTGAGAATACTAGAGCGATTCATTGTAACTACTGTCAATGATATTTCCAAACTGAGGATTGTTGTTCAAAAAAGGAAGCGGATGAGAAGAAAAAATAGATAAAACCAATGAAAATTATCATCTTGTTAATCATATGAGTTTGCAACAAGAGCATCAAAGCCCTGTTGAGTATAATAAAGATGAACATTCTTCTTATTCCTTGCCCTCATTGTTGGCATTATCCTCTCAGTTTGAAGGCAATCACCCATATAGACTTCTGAGTGAATTAAGTCAATGCCAAAGTTATCATTGATACAGGATCTCAGTAAATGTTTTCTCATCAAAATTTATCAAGTGGATCAAATTAACACCTGATTTTTTTCATTATGAAGAATATGGCACAGCAGGACCTCAAAGTACTTGGTCAATTGGAGCTTTTTTATCATTTCCATTAAAAATTGGGAAGATAACTTTACCATCCCTGCCATTGTACTTGATAACTTGAGTTATGACCTGCTATTGGGGACTCAATTTTTGTGGGAATCCGATGGTATATTAATTACCCTGACTCATCGCAATCTCTCTTGAGATATAGAGTTCCCTTATTTTTGTCTGAACATGCTCATACCTGACGTCTGTTATGTCTGTTGGAGGGGTCTAAAAGGTCTTATTCTATTCAATACCATGTTGGCGACCCTTGGGTAAAATTACCCCTTTCTCGGCGGATATCAAAGAGGGGATGCCTATTTTCTCTCCCAAAAAATTCAATTATTCCGCCAAAATTGCAGGTAATTGTTAATACTTCTTTGCATTTTTCGATTCCCAAAGGACATTTATTACAAATCCAAGGCGTTTTCAACCCTTCTGTTAAAAAAATTTTGCCATGTCATGGAATATCTGATTATGCTTATTCAGGATTGCTATCTGTTTTATTGGCAAACCTTACCAATGAGCTGAAGATGATGGATCAACAGCACTCAATTGCTTATGTCAAGTTATTGCCTGTATCTTGGATCTATGAATTTGAACCTATTGTAAGCCTACAAGACTTTTGGTTGGAAAGTGATTATGAAATTCTTACTGAGGACTTGCTATTGGAAAACACCTCACTGGTGACCAAGAGAAACAAGTGCTTCAGTTATTAGAAGAATACTCCGACATTTTTGCTAAGCATACTTACAACTTTGGTATAATGAAAGATTAATGCATTTCGTTGAAACTGGCGATTACCTTCCTATTTGTGCCAAGCCCTATCATAAGTCTAAAGTGGAAGAAGCTCAGGCTACCAAAAAATTGCATCAACTATTGGAGGCTGGACTATTAAAACCAACAATAGCCCTTGGGCTTTCCCATAGCTGTTGATTAAGAAAATGGATGGTTCTCAGCGAGTGGTTATGGATTACCATAGACTGAAAGCTATTACTCAACGAGACAGTTATCCTTTACTTAGGATCAATGATTCCCTTAGGTTGTTGGCTGGATCAACTTATTTTTCAGCCATGGACTTAGCAAGTGGATACTGGCAAATCAAGTTTTCCCAGCTAACTGAGCTAAGTGTGCCCTAATATCCAGTGAAGGTTATTTGAACCAACTCAGATGCCTCAAAGGATTGAGCAAAGCACAGCCAATTTTCAAAGGGCTATGGATGGTATGTTACGGGACCTAAAGCTTACTTGTGTTCTGGTATATCTTGATAATATTACCATGTTTTCCAAAAGCTTTACCAAACACTTGGGCAATCTAGAAGTCTTCAGGTGATTATAAAGCTCTTTCTTAAAGCACAAACTCTCTAAATGTTCATTTTTCCAAAATGATTTGGAGTTTTTAGGACACAAGTATCAGTTAAAGGGATTTGACCCCTTGCAGATAAAGTTCAAGATATCCACCAAATGCCTCCTCCTACCTCTCTTCAGGATATTTAAGTCTTTCTCAGTATGGTTGGGTATTATCAGCATTTTATACACAAATTTGCTTATATGGCTGAACCATTATTCCATTTGTTACAAAAAAGAGTGCCCTTTGAGTGGAGTTCAGTTCAGGAACAGTCATATAAGTCTCTGCTAACTGCCTTGACTAAGGCACCTGTTTTAATTCATCCTTAATTTGATAACCTTTTTTATTACATACAGATGCAAGTAATGTCGCTATTGGGGTTATCTTTTCCCAGTGTGATGAGGAGCAGAAGGACCATCCCTTCACACTTTATAGCAAAACTTGGTCCAATGCTGAACGAAATTACAGTGTAACTGAGAGGGAGTGTTTGGCCGTAATTCTAGCAATCAAGCACTTCCATCCCATCTTATATGGTAACTATTTTACTGTTATTACTGAACATTCTTCTACAAGATGGTTGCAGAATATGAATGATCCTGACAGGAGATTGGCTCTTTGTGCCTTAAGATTGCAAAGTTACGATTAATCCATTGTTCATCGTTCATATGATCAACATCAGAATGCTGATAACTTGCCCCAAATGCCTATTATGACTTTGGAAGTGAGGAAGGAAGAGCGCCTATATAACCTCATTG
The DNA here is from genome assembly GCA_022478985.1 of Massospora cicadina. NCBI lineage: Eukaryota > Fungi > Entomophthoromycota > Entomophthoromycetes > Entomophthorales > Entomophthoraceae > Massospora > Massospora cicadina. The sequence goes on from JAKSZP010017348.1 coordinate 95,308, forward strand.
GGCGACCTGAGTTGCGGGATTGAGAGTCTGAAGAAGATTGAGCCTATTTAAAATCTATAACTAAAGATAATATGATTCAGGAGGGAGCTTTATATAAGGAGGTTAAATCCAAGTGGTTACCCTTTTTATACCCAAACTCAAGATTTCAGGCTGTCATGGAAGGACATGAAAGTAGGCCACAGTGGGTTGAAGAAATCTCAAGAATGATTAAAAACCTGATATTATTGGGATAACATGACTAAATTCATCTGAGAGACCCTTGATTCATGTCTTATTTGTAAAAGTCATGGAATTACCAACCCAACTTATCAACATCAAGCTATCCCCCCAACTAAAGCGTTATAAGTGCTAAGCATTGACGTGGTAGGTCCTTTTCCTCGGGGATTACATGGCCACCAGTATTTATTATGGCTGTTGACCATTTAACTAAATGGGTTGAAGCCATTTCTAATGCCACTCCTTGGCTAAAACTACAGTGCTATTCTTATACCAACACATAATCTCTCAACATGGGTGTCCCAAGGTCCTTATGTCAGATAATGTGAATAATTTTACCTCACAACTCTTACAGGAATTATCTAAATTATTCAACACTGCCCAACAATTTGTCATTCCGTACAATCCCTCCACAAATGGAGCTATTGAACGGGTCAATGGAACTCTAGTTTCGTTTTTAAGAATGGTGGCTTTACTGATCCATCTCAGTGGAATTTTTATTTGCCTAGTGCCTTATTTGCATATCAGATAGGCTATCATCGAATTATCAAGATGTCACCTTTCAAGTGCCTATATGGGTGAGACCCCTCAGTCTCTTTTAGCGTTCAAGTCATACTTTAAGAATGCATACCAGAAAACTCTGATCTAATTTTTGAGAAATCTGGCAAATGAGATTACTCATCATCAAGCTCAAGCTATGGAATTGATTGATTTACCTACTCAAAGAGACTCAAAAAGTCAATCAACATAAACCGCCTTACCTGAATACCAAACTGGAGATGATGTTATGTATTACCACTCCCAACCTGGTGGATGAACTGAGAAGTTAGGAACCAACTAGTCTGGTCCTTATTGAGTTGTATTTTAAAGAGGATTAAAGTATTCAATTGATCATGTTGATACCGGCATAGTGATCAATTGTATCCACCCTAGGTTTTTAAGGACTCAACATCATCTGCAATAGAATCCTGAGGGAAGAAGTGTCAGGATTTTGTTAAATCCTTTTGTCTCTGGAGATTCTACTCCATCAATTCCCCTAATTCATCAGAAGGAGAGCTTAATGTATCTCAAACTTTCAAGGCTAATATGAACAATCAGCCTCATCCCAATCAATTGATTAAGGATTTTATCAGGCAGTGATTAATTAGCACTGGTAGATTATGAACCAAATCAAAACTTATAGATATACCATCCTTTTTAGTAAAAAAAGTTTCTAGGTAGAATTATAACCTGTTTCTACTTATATTTATCACTTTTTGGAGAATCCACTCAAGTTAACTTTGAGAGAAAACCTGCCCCATTGGAAACGTAATTCAAAAACTTCCAGAATGTTGCAAAGGGTCTTGGGCGCTGGCATCTTGGATATAGCTTTACCTTAACTTGTAGAGGTTTAATCCCAGCTTTGAAGATGACATGCCTGAGAAAATCCAGCTTCTTCTGGAAAAGTACACTTGGAAGGCTTTATTTTGATGTTTGATGCCTGAAAGCGTTAAACAACTCCTTTAAGTGAATGAGAAGCTCGTTGAACGCCTTGGGGAAGACTTTTATGTTATCAAGGTAGACAATAACACAGCACAGCTTAAGATCCTAGAGAATTTGATCTATTGCCCGCTGAAAAGTAGCAGGCGCATTACACAACCCCTTAGGTAGCCAAGCGTATTGGAACAAATCCTCACTGCAAATAAGGGTGCACTTCTCCTGATCATGTGGAGAAAGGTCCATCTGCCAGTACCCACAAGCCAAATGTTAGGATTTTTGACCATATTCCCAGCCTGCTAGATTACCAGGAATCGTTAGGGGATAATTCCTTAATGCGAGGTGAAATGAAAATTGGTTGACCCTGATTCAGGGTAACTATGTTTGGGGGATTTTAGGTTATGCTTGGTCATATCCATTGGGGATCAATCCGGACAAATGCTTAAGATCTCATCAGGCGGAGTTGCCAAAAAAGGGCATCTGATAGTGATTAACTATCAGGTGTACTGATTGTGATCAGTGAGGTTTCATCACCAATTGATTGGGAATGTAAGTAGTAATTTGTGAGGCGAATGATGCCGCCTGAAACTAGCAAATTGATCAGTTGGTTTGTAACCTGCCTTGAGGGGTAACAAGTCCCATTACCTAAGCAGGCTGCTAGCCAAATATGGTTGGTTCACTTGGATCAAGAGGAAAATGTTAGGGACACGTTTTTAACTCTTTCCATTTTAGGTCTTGAGGATGTCCAATGACAGAATCCTAACCAAGATGGGGAAGACCATCGCTGCTGAGACAAGGATGGGTGATTCAACGGCAACGGCTGACATTTCATCTTTGAGGTATCAATAAAGGGTTAGATGACCGAATACCACTATAAATTCCCTAGAATTCACTTATAATAAAAAACAAGTTCTATATTTGCCTAGTTTTCATCCAGCATATAGTTTAAGTAGGTAACCTTATCATCTTTCAAAATGTTTTATTCTTCAGGATACTATTGCTGTGTGCGATAATTGGGAGACTCTTTAAGGAAAAGAGTAAGGATCTGATTGGGGATCTAGAGAAGAAGCGGAAACAATAGGGGATTGCTGCTGACTGTGTGTCAAACGGAGAAACTATCACCAGGGAATCTCAGAGAAGATTAGGTTGGATAGTATGATGAAATGAATCCTTATTTTGAGACATCTAAAGTATTTTAAGTGGAAATACTGGCCAAGCGCTGGTCTGAGACCTGATACCCATATTCAACTATGGATAATAGTTGTCATACTATTATCAGCTGATTACATCAATAACAGTACAATGCGGATAAATTGTACAAGAACCAAACCTGTGCAAGTAATAAGTTTATAGGGGTTATTGGCTGGTAATAATCAAGACCTATAGTTTTTTACACCAAGTCCATAACGGAGAAGAATTTAGACCCAGAGAGTTGGGCCAGAGAGTCATCAATGTGGGGATAGGTTAAATATCCTTCTGATGAGGTTGTTCAGTTTGTGGTAGTCCATCACTACCCAATGACCTCAATTTTCTTTTTATCAATAGGAGTGAGGACTAAGGATTTTGGGAAGGCACTAGCAACCCAGCGTCCAGCAGCTGTTTGAGCTCCGTCTGCATCTGTAGCTCCTCAACTTTTGATTTTTGGTAGAGTTTGGATCAGATGGGCCAAGCCTCCCCAAATTCAATTGTATGAGTCCAACCCTTCATATGCTCATAGTCAGTGCCAGATTTGGAGAAAATGTCGCTGTAGGCTCAAGCAGGGTGTGGACTTTATCCAGTTCATCTGAAGTTAAATCATTGGAGATATAAATGGAAGGTAGGGTACATAAAGACTGGTCATTGGATAAGCTCATATACGCCATAGACCCAATAATGTGAACTTGCTTTATTTCTCAAGGAATCAGCATGCCTCTTCTGATCTCCTGATGCTCCTTGACGACCATATCCTTATTGGTTAGATTCCCTAGCAGGAGTTTTAGTCATTTATAGGCGGGGTCTAGCATGCAGGCAAAACTCTGGGTCCAAAGGACTAACTCCGCAAAGCTAATTGGTGCAGTAGGCAGTTATGTGGTATTTGCAAACTAATCTTCATGTCAACTATCCTTTGTTCACCAGCCTTGGTGACCATCTCTTCAGAAGCATAGAAAGGATACCCTCCAGGGAATCCACTGATTAATGTAACATTTTTGTATGCTCTTATGCCGTGGTGTAATGTAGGGATAAGGAGGAAGATGGATACTCAACTGTGCAAGCATAATCTTTTTCAATAAGATCCTCATTGGTCAAGCAGTGGAACTCACAGTTAAGCAGGAGAGATATATATGCTTCAATTTAAAAATCCCTTCATATTCAAGCATGAACTGGATACCATAGAATAGATAATACTATAGTTATCCAGAGCCACCGCTGGAGCTGATAAGATGAGCTTCCCAAAACGGATGGGCAGGGAAGAGTACATTTCAATGGCGCAGGTGTTGTTTAAGCCTTCATTTCCATATTCTTGATTGTAGTCAAGGTTAAGGACCAGTTCAAATTTTTAATGATTTTTGTTTACACTTTTTAATTGGGACCCAATGTCAAGGATAGCCCTAACCTGCACTCCATTGACAACGACCTCCACCTTGGTTAATGTTCCACCCAAGTTGGGGGAAAGAGCTAGGACCTCCTCTAAACGGAGATTAGAGGAAAGTCTTTTGGAAGTCTCAGGGTATTTCTCCTGGATAGACTGCAGGGTATGAACATACTGGTTAAGTTGGATCAAGGTGGCAATGAGATGGTCAGCGTCACTGGCAGTGTCAATGACCTCAAAACCCTTCAACACTTGGCGAAAAAGTTTGATGGGGGATCCTATCCATATCCACTCTCTCAGGGTTCAACCTATTGGGTATTTCCACTTCAACTAAGGCTCCTAAGGCATAGTATTTGACATCTTCAAAACCCCCTTCAGATTTGTCATCAGAGGGATTCTAAATGCACGTCAAAGATCCTTCAATTGGGAGGTCAGGTCAGGGCTTTCACTGTTGCAGGGGAGGTCCTAGGGGCTCTCAATTAACTGGGTAACTTTTTGAGGAGATGTTGTTATTGTTATGACTCTTCATTTAGCCTTTGATGTAGGGGGGTTTATCTGCCCCATGGCTAAAGATTTTGAGCTAGAGATGGCCGGAGGAGATGACAAGTGGATAGATATTGCTTTGACGTGATGTGACAATTGAGGTACTTTTGACGGCTGCTATAACAAAGGAGGAAATCAGGGCAAAGTGGAAGATAACTTCACTACTGCACTTTGAGAGATGGAGATGTAGGGGAGCGCTACCCCGTCACTGCTAGTATCCTCTGCTTATCTTCACATGGGGGAGGAGCATCTCGTTGCAGCATCTCCAAAGGAGCAGATTTCCAAAGGGAGCTAGTCATAGAAGAGGCTGGAGGGGCTATAGTAGATTTTTGCCTCAGAGCTCCTTGCGTAGTATCACTTTTAATAATAGTCAGCCACCACTAACAAAGCCTCCTTTATATTCCGTATAATTTAAAAGGAGTGCTTGATGGCAGAGATATGCATCACCAAAGAGGGATATGGCCCCTAATCCAGACAAAAGAGCAGCATCAACGTCATCAATAGGATGTATTTTTGAAAACAGCAGAGGTTGAGCTTCACCATAGAATCTCTCAACAAAAGTGGTGATCAACTCCCTCTTTCATACTAAGGCATTATAAAGGCTTGTTTTTGCCTTTGCAAGCTCTGGTGGGATCCAAACTCCTCAATGAGCGCTTTCACCTCAATTCAAGTTTTGAAGGTGTCCATATAAGGTACCATCACCTCTTGGGCAGAACTTCTAAGCAGGGGAGGATGTGCTTTTTTTGAAAATTGGTTTTCCATTCCATAACAGCCTCATAAATGAAGAGGAATGAGGCAATGCTACCCTCACCTGGGGTAAATTTATCTCAGAAAGGGGGTTTATAAATAATTGGAGCAGCCTCATGTGAGGCTTGGCTAACACGTTGTTCATGGGTTTTAAGTCAAGACAATGCGCTGGCTAGCTTCTGGGCTAAATTATTTAGCTGGGGTTCAAAAGCCGCATGGAGGTTGTGGGGTTATTTCCACCAACACCCTCCATTTTAATATGTTTTGTGGTGTACTACCCCTGTAGTGAGCACCACTTGTTGTAATTCAGGGTTTTGGATGCTTGCTGATGCGTTTTTCACGCCTGAATTTCTACAATTATATACAGTAGAAGTTGGTTCTCTACTGCGGGATAAATATTAAGGGGGTTATTGACCACACTTGAAAAAATTCTATAACTAATACCTTTTAATACTAAATTAAAATATCAGTTTTTATAGGATTTTATTATGTTGAGGTGAGGTATAAAAAGCAAACCCTATTATTAAATCAATGCTTAGTATCTAAAACGTATCAAAGCTCAAAGTGAGTCAGATGTGAAATTTGGTATAAGCTAGTTGCATACAAATTTGGTAATATGGGATTTTGACCTATCAGAGCTCTTTAAACTCGCCTTGCTTGGATGGAACAGCCAATGGAGGGTAAGTAGCAGGTAGCAATAATCCATCAGGATAAATTTTATAATATTTACCCCAATTGATAGATGTAAAATATTTGCACCTTGTGAGACCCCCTCCAACCTTATAAAAGGGAGTGGTCTCCAACTAGGTGTGTGAATTAAACTGGAAGTGGCCTAAGGAGGAACCTTGGACAGACTTCCATAATTCTGCCACATAGTTGGTGCAATCTGACTGCCCAAAATTTATGCTATCTGCCTGAGAAGAAATAATAAAAGTGTCACCCCAATTTGAGGGGTTCCACCAAGAATTGATCATGGTCTTTTAGCCAATTTTTACATTATTTACCAATAAAACACTCTTATCAAAATATTGGACTTGTAATTGTCCAACACAGGTAGTACTCCCAATTCAGTTGAATATGCATTTCATAAAATGTGGTAGTAATTGTTTAGTTGGGTTTGATCCCAGCAGTTTTACTTTAAGTAGCATCTGCTGAATCGTAGTTCCTGTTTCCTCCATGATTGAATAGCTAGATTAAGTGATGGGTTGATCCGCTCTACTTAGTCTATATTCAGGGCATACTCCTGATCCTTTTAAATTCATACTTGGTATCAAGGGGTGACTATCTTTTTGTTGGGTTTAATTCCAGCAGTGTCTTCCTGAGTAGTGACCACCAAATTATCACTATTTTCTTTATAATTAAGCTGGATTAATTTGAGGATTTAATCATTCCAATCACTTTAGTATTTCTAATATTTGTTCTCCTAAGCAGGGGCAACTTGTGAAACTTGCAGGGTATAACTCCCATGGTTTATGCGCTGAGAGAGGCAATAGCTGAAATAACTAACGTGAAAGTCACCATCATTACTGAAACAAATGAGAGCGGACCCTCCATTGAATGGGGTGGTTCCTTGAGGATAGCCAGACTTGTTAAAATTAAATTTTTTAAAGAAATTTGGTGAAATTAAAGGTTTTTTAAGGATAGTACAATTAACCCAGCACTCTACTATCAGCAGAAAACTGGGTTTTTATAGTCAAAGGGAATTGAAGGGTGGGGAAAGGAAATATTTATTACAGCTGGACGTGCAAATTACTCAAAAAATGCTGGCATTTTGAGTCATGTCCCAGCTTGCACATCGTGGGTGTCTCAATTTGCAGTTCATGTTGTCATTTTTGCTTTTAAAATGGTTTAAAAATGCCAGCATCTCTCACAATTTTCTCAACAAACTTTTCATTATCCTTGTAGGGATCATTTTCAGATTAATTTCTGGGCTGGCGTTCCTTTCAGGACTTCATTCTCAATCTGCCTAATTGTTCTCAGATTTCATTGCAGAGTTTTCGATTTTTATGAGATAGGCTTCAGCTATATCAAACTTCACTACAAATTATTCCACTTCCTCTCTTTGACTTATTTTAAAATTGAGATGAGGGGCCTCAGCAGAAACTCAATGCTCATCAAAAGTGTAACCAAAATACACTATTTTTTCTATTGGAAGGCTCATGAACATTCCCCTTCTTTGATCAAAAGGTTTGTCAGGCCACCAGGGAGAAGCACTGGTGGCACATCCATCTGAAAGGGGTGCTTTGAAGTTTACTTTCATGTATAACCTTATGACTTGTTTTACTTTAATTAAAAACTCTAAAATCAATAATTTTATAAGATTTAGGAATGAAAAAGTATTTTATTTAGAGTAATCAAGCACTATTTATATTGCTTGAAAATGAAAGTAGAATAAAGAGGGATCTTCAGGGTGGAGTCATGGGACCTGAAGGAAAGTCCAAATACTGGGATCAGTGGATACTTTATGTAAGTCTTGGGGAGTGTCCTTTGGCTCTCAATCAAGCTATCTTTCTGTTCCCAAATAAGAAAACACCGAAGAGGATGGCGGTACCCCTCATCACCCAGGGCGATCTCACCCATGCAGTTGATGAGTGATGGGTGACAGCCCGTCCGCTTTGGACCCCACCTCCCAATTCCCTCACTCACCTTGGCAGAACTGTTGTGGGGAATTAGTGAAATCTGTGCCAAGATTATTGAACTGAAATCAGTCAGATCTAATTTGGGTGGCAATTGGGCTGATGGCTGAAATTTGAATGGCTGTAAAAGTATGAAGAATGAGATATTGGCTGGATTGCCCAACAATTCCAGTTTGACCCCTAAATCAGTAGAACAAATATTGGGTGCCATCGACAAGAGTTTGAAGCCCTCTGATAGTAATTCAGGAGTTATGTCTGATGGGTTACTATTGACTTAACAAATGGTTAAACGACTGAGCACATGCAGGTTGGCCATCCTGAACCCATTCCCAACCAAATGGTCCCATCCCTATATGGGATGGCCTTAGAAGATTCCCATCACCTGCCAGGCTAAACGCTATCATGCTAACCGTTGGAAATGTAAATAACCCCTTGTTCAGATGTTTGAGGTTAAACTGACAGAGTCTCGGCCTGCCACCAAATTTTGTGATGTCAGTTCCCAAGGAATAAACCCCCCACTATCATCCAATTTTCCAGTTAGGCTGAATTTGTGGATCCTGCCCATGTCATTGTCACTACCCAATTGACCACTATTTAATAAGTTGCATGGCACTGAGAAGTTTGTTGTTCGATTTTCTTACTTTATTTCCCAAATAAAAATTTTATTAGAAACCCCAAATTTCTATCTCCTTCCTTTTGACCACATTCTATATGCATTTCCCTGGTGGTTTGCTGCTCCGCACTCTGGGTGGGCTTTACCAATTCTCTTGGTTACCATGGTTTCCTCCATTGCCAATTGGGCTCAACAAGTCCGAAATTTTTGGCTCCACAACCCTGTTCTCATGACCTTCCGGCAGCAATATACAGGATTTTATGGCCCTATGTTTTCCAACTACAAGAGAAAATTCGCCTTTCTACTACCCCTGACGAAATGCTTTTAACAACCAAGAATCTTGAAGAAACTATCCAATTAGTTTCCACCACTGTTACTAGAACCCCTGGGTCTGGAGTCTATTCAGTGTGGTTTGCCATTGGGGATACTCCTAACCCTGACAATCCGTCACCATTTCGTGGTATCCTATTTCCCAGCTCCATATCAAATCATACAGTTGGCAATGCCTCTGGCATTCTGGCTTGCTTTCTGGATGCTCATGCATCCCAACTGGCAGGCCAGTCTAAACTTCTTCTGCCGTATCCATGACCTAATCGACCAACCATTACTTCCAGCCATTTCTGCCTTGGTTTTCAAATTGGGCGCTGCAGTGGTAACCCTCTACCAGATTAATGTACAATCAGTTTTGTGTTGTTTGTTTGGTCACTTTCCAACTTCAGGAGAAGCATCTGCTCTAGCTTGGAAATCTCCTTCAAGCCACCCAAGATGTGCAGACTGCATTTTATCTTACTTCTCTAGCCCGGGAAAAGGATCAAGTATCCCCTCCCAAGAGAGCCAATCAGGTTCTTGATGCTCTCGCCGAAGTACAAATGAGGATGTCAATTGCACTCAGTAATGCTTTGGTGATCTCTCATGCCCAACAAAGTCTCACGTTGTTGGATGCCATGGATGGAGATGCCCGCCGATGGGTGAGAAGTCTTTTACGTTCTTCCAAACAAAAAGAAGACCCCATCCCCCTGCTGGTTGCTGTATCAACTGCCCTAAAACCCCATGTGTCCTAATCAAATATTTACTCAGACTACTCCTAAACATGGCCGAAGCCCTAGTTTGGTTTCTTTGATTTCCACCTTTTGTGAGCTGGCTTCCACGTCAGACCTATCAACTAATATGCTTCAGGCAGTCTTTAGAGCGAGTTTGAATTTGGTTTCCGCTCATCACATGGCTTGGACTACCGTTCAGGAATCAGTGGATCAGATATGTGCCACCACAACCACTATCAAAGCGTTACCTCGCCACGTTTCCCCGCATCAGAAGGGAAACTTTATGATAGGATTTCCTAACAAAGTCGTAGATGATGCGCCTGACGCTAGAGTAGCTGTTGAAGTATATCCCAACCCTACCATAACCCCCAAGTACAAATTGCTGCTTTTAGAGTCAACTATGAACGACTCTGTTCAAGCCCAGATGTAAGAAATGATTTCTCCGCACTTGTACTCCCAATTTTTGCCCCAGCTAAAAACCCTGACCCTGGGTTCAACACCCGCTATCTCTTCAGTTGTTCTTGAGTTGGCCAAATAACCAAATAAACAGAATTCCGCTTATTTCCTTGTCCCTATGAGAATCAGTGTCAGTTCTCATCATGTATCCTTCGAAGCTCTGGTGGATACTGGAGTGGCGGGGAACTTCATGAGCGTTGAGTTGGCACAACAATTATACTTGGAAATGGATGTGGGCGCCTCAGTAAGGGTGGCCTCATCTGCTTACCAGTCTTTATATGTCATTCGCCGGCTGCAACACTTCTCAATCCACCACTATAACTTATGCGATTGGTTTTTGGCCATGCTGAACCTGGTATTCCTGGTGATCTTGGGTGTGGGATGGTGGCATCAACAACATGTGAAAATTCATTTAGAGTCTAATACATTATTGTTTACCAATGATGATTCAGAGGAGAGTTCCCTTTGATTAACACCCTCAAGAAAATACAAGGAACCAGCTCTATTACTACCTTAGTTACCTCTGCGGGCATCCTGGCCGATTTCCCTGAAAGCTTAATGCAATACCGGGAAATCTTTGATATAGAAAAAGCAGACCATCTGCCAAAACATTTCAGGTATGATTGTGGATTTTGAACAACCGTGGAATTGGTGAACATCAACTGCCCGTTGTATCCTCATACAGCAGAGGAAGGAGTGGCACTCAATACCTGGTTGGACAATATGTTAAAAAAAGGCTGGTTGTTTAAAGAGACTTCACCCAGCGCTTCCCCTATCATCTTTGCAAAAAAACAGATGGATTGCTCTATCCTTGCATGGATTATGGTCACCTGAACAAAATAACAGTTACAGACCCCTACCCATTGCCCCTGGAGCAGACAATTGGTCAGGCAATTGCCAAATCCTGGGTGTTCTCGAAAGTTGACCTGGTGAATACTTTCAATCAAATTCGAGTGATGGAAGGACAAGAATGGCTGGCCGCAATCCAAACAAGGTAAGGCATTTTTCAATTTCGTGTAATGCACTTTGGGCTGAAAAATGCTCCCACTACATTTCAACAAATGATTGACAATGTGTTAGGGGATCACCAGTTTTCCTGCACTATTGCTTATATCGATGATATCCTAGTCCACTCCCCAACTCCCAAGCAACACGCTATCAACTTGGAAGCAGTGGTGGTTGCTTTGCATAAAACAGGGCTTTTCCTCAAAGCTTCCAAGTGCAAAATTTATAAGGAAGAGGTTACATATCTTGGAAACTTGATACTAAAAGATGGTGTCGCCATCCCCCCAAAAAATTAGATGCAATCTGAGAATGGCCAACCCCTACTCATAGAAGCAGCTTCAAAGTTTCTTGAGTACTATCATTTTCCTAAGGAAATTTTCCCCCGCACTTTCCGAGTTGGCCGCCCCGCTCCATCCCCTCACAGGGAAAAACGTACCATTTTGTTGGACCCCCAGATGCCAGCAGGCATTTGAATTGATTAAGGAAGTGTTTGTGTCTCCTCCTATTTTAAAACATGCTGATCCCACCAAACTGTATATCGTCGCATAAGATGCTTTGTCAGTAGCTGTGGGCATGGTGCTGCTTCAGGACCACTATGGTCTTGAACATCTTGTTGCTTATTTCTCCCAAAAATTCACTGCCATGGAGCAGTCCTGGGCCATTTATGACAAGGAACTGGCTGCTGTTGCATGGGCATTAACTCATTGGCGGTACCTGTTGCAGGGTGCTCATTATGAGTTAACAGTTCACACAGATAACCAAGCTCTCTTGTATTTTTGCAAACCCCAAAAATTGGCACACCGGCAAGCCTGAACCTATTGGGACCTGTGTAGTTTTAACTTCAAATATAGATTTTTCAAAGGTGAACTAAATGTTCTTCCCAATTCCTGAGCCATAGTCCCGCTCACTGCCCCTTGGAACCTGAGAAAGAGGATCTCATTATCGTGATTCCTGCCACTCAAATTCTGTCGATTGTTCCCTCTTTTGTTTCCTCCACTGCATTATCACCCGATGATCTGTTATTGGCCCAGGTGTTAGCTGGTCAAACAGCCTGCCCTGAGGGCGTGGAGTTGATTAAACACTTGACTCATTCAACTCCCAAACACTCCCTATATTCTTTAAAAAAAGGTCTCATTTACTTTTGTTAAAATGTTTGGGTTCCCCCCTCCTTCCGCCTAAATGTATTCCGTGCACACCATGATCCCCCCCGATTGGACACCCCAGAAACAAGAAATGCATCGCCTTGAACAAGCGAACCTTTGATTGGGCAGGACTGACCAAAGAGGTTCCAGCTTGGATCACCGATTGTGTTACTTGTGCTAGGGCCAAGTTGGACCATTCCAGAAAAAATGGCCTTCTGCACCCTTTACAACAGGCGGAAGGTCCATGGATCTTGATGTCCATAGATTTCATTGTCAACCTCCCCTTGCTCTAATGGTTTATACAACGGTAATGGTAGTGGTAGATCGCTTTACCAAATTTTCCCTGTTTATTCCTTGTACTTCTGCAATTACATCAGAAGAAATGGCGCGTCTATTCGGTCAACATGTGTTTTTGATGTTCAGTCTTCCCCAGGAAATTGTTAGTGACAGGGGTACTCAGTTTACTGCCCAGTTTTGGAGTGAACTCTTGTCGATCCTTAAGATAACCCCCTGTCAATCCATGGCATATCATCCCCAGTCCAATGGCCAGACTGAGCGGGTTAACCAAGTTCTTGAACAGTACCTGCGTTGTTATGCTGTAGCAGCACAGGATACCTGGGACAATGACCTGCCTCTTGCCCAAACTAATACAATAACGGGACTCACGCTTCCATGGGCTTTTCACCATATGAAGCTACGTTGAGTTATGATCCATCATTCTCAGTTGGAGCATGCGTGCGACCAGAAGTGCAAGCTGCCACGGATCATGATGCCCATATTTGATTGATCCAAGCTTTAGTGCAGGAACACCTTACTAAAGCCATCAATGACTATAAATGATTCATGGATTGCAAGCGCCTTCTGGGTCATGACTTTATGGTGGGTTCTTACGTTATGCTCAGTACTCGCCATTTGCAAATCCATACCCCTTCCCAAAAATTTGCCAGCAAGTGTTCAGGTCCTCACTTAGTGGAGGAGATATTGGGTAACGGGGCACTCCAGTTGAAGCTTCCCGCGCATTGAAAGTAACACCCAGTTTTCCATGTATCCCAGCTGTAACCCTTTAAGGGTGTAATTCCCACGGACCCAGAACCAATTGTTGTCAATAATGAGGAGGAAGCGAAGTGGAGGCCATCCTGGCATCTCGGAAGTCGCGACAATCAGTCCAATATCTTGTGGCCTGGAAAGGATATCCATCTTAAGAAAACAGTTGGGTCAAGGTGCGCAATTGCACAAATTGTATGGACCTGGTTGACGCTTTCCACACATCCCACCCCAAGGCTCCCCACACACTTCAGAAGGCTGTGACAATTATGGCTATCAAGTTACCCAAAGCGCATAAGAACGTGGCTCTGGCGCAATTTCCCAGTGGGGGTGCCATTCCTTTTGAGAAAAGGAAAGGGTAATATAAGTCTCAGGGAGTGTCCTTTGGCTCTCGATCAAGCTATTTTTCTGTTCCTGAATAAAAAAACACCAAAGAGGATGATGGTACCCCTCATCACCCAGGGCGATCTTGCCCACATAGTTGATGAGCGATGGGTGACAGCCTATCCGCTCTGGATCCCACCCCAATTCCCTCACTTACCTCAGCAGAACTGTTGTGGGGAATTAGTAAAATCTGTGCCAAGATTATTGAACTGAAATCAGTTGGATCTAGTTTGGGCAGCAATCAGGCTAATGGCCAAAACTTGAATGGCTGTAAAAGTATGAAGAATGAGATATTGGCCAGATTGCCTGACGATTCTTTTTCCCTAAATCAGTAGAACAAATATTAGGCGCCATTGATAAGAGTTCAAAGCCCTCTGATAGTAATTTGGGCGTTACATCCAATGGTCTACTATCAACCAAACAAATGGTTAAACGACTGAGCACAGGTGGGTTGGCTGTCCTGAACCCATTCCCAACCAAATGGTCCCATCCCTATATGGGATGGCCTTGGGGGATTCCCGTCGCTCATCAGGACAAATGCTGTCATGCTAACCATCAGAAATGTAATCAACCCCTGTTTCAGAAATTTGAGGTCGAACTGACAGAGTCTCAGCTCGCCACCAAATTTTGCAATGTTGGTTCCCAAAGAATAAACCCCCCTGTAAATCTCAGGGAGTGCCCTTTGGCTCTCGATCAAGCTATTTTTCTGTTCCCAAATAAGCAAACACCGAAGAGGATGGTGGTACCCCTCATCACCCAGGGTGATCTCGCCCACATAATTGACGAGCAATGGGTGACAACCCATCCACTTTGGATCCTACCCCCAATTCCCTCACTCACCTCGGAAGAACTGTTGTGGGGAATCAGTGAAATCTTTGCTGAGATTATTGAACTGAAATCAGTCGGATCTAATTTGGGTGGCAATTGGGCTGATGGCCAAAATTCAAATGGCTGTAAAAGCATGAAGAATGAAATATCAGCTGGATCACCCGATGGTTCTGATTTGACCCCAAAATCAGTAGAACAATATCAGGCACCATCGACGAGATTTTGAAACCTTCCAATAGTAATTTGGGCGTTGCACCCAATGGGTTTTTCTATCGACCAAACAAATGGTTAATCAACTGAGTGTGGGTGGGTTGGCCATCCCAAACCTGTTCCCAACCAAATGGTCCCATCCCTATATTGGATGGCCTTGGGGGATTCCCATCACTCATTGGGCCATATGCCGTCATGCTAACCGTTGGAAACATAATTGACCCCTGGTCTAGATATTTGAGGTCAAACTGACAGAGACTTGGCCCACCGCCAAATTTTGCAATGTCAGTTCCCAAAGAATAAACCCCCCATTACCATCCAATTTGACGGTTAGGGCAGATTTGTGGATCCTGCCCACATCATTGTCACTACCCAACTGATCACTATTTAATCAGTTGCATGGCACTGAGAAAAATGTTGGTCAATTTTCTTACTTCCCTTTCCCAATAAAATTTTACCAGAAAAATTTTCATCTGTTTATTTTTCCCCTTTTACCGCATCCCTGATGGCATTTCTCTGGTGGTCCATCGCCCCATATTTCGGGTGGACATTACCAATTCTTTTGGTCACCATGGCTCCCTCTGTTGCCAATTGGATCCAGCGAGTAATCCTTACCTTGTTGCTATGTTACCACTTTGTTGTATTACACTTCCTGGCTCCATATCAAGTCGCACAGTCGGCAATGCCCCTGGCATTCCAGCTTGCCTTTTGGGTGCTCAAGCATCCTGACTGGCAGGCTGGTCTAAACTTCTTCTGCAGTTACCATGACATAATCGACCTGCCATTACTTCCAGGAATTTCTGCCTTAATTTTTGAATTGGGCGCCGCAGTGGCTACCCTCTCAACTATGAACTGTTCTGTTCAAAACCAGATGGAAGAAAGGATTTCTCCCACACTTGTACTCCCAATTTTTGCTCCAGCTAAAAACTCTGACCCTGGGTTCAACATACCCGCTATCTCTTCAGTTGTTCTCAAGTTGGTCAAATCTCCAAATAAACAGAATTCTGCTTACTTCCTTGTCCCTATATGAATCAGTGTCAGTCCTCATCATGTATCCTTTGAAGCTCTAGTGGATACCAGAGCGGTGGGGAACTTCATGAGTGTCGAGTTGGCACAACATTTAAAATTGGTAATGGATGTGGGTGCCTCAGTAATGGTGGCCTCTTCTGCTTATCAGTCTTCATATGTCATTCGCTGTCCATTTCACTTCTCAATTCACCAATATAACTTCTGCAATCAATTTTTGGCCATGTCAAACCTGGTATTCCCAGTGATCTTGGGTGTGGTATGGTGGCGCTGACAACATGCGAAGATTCACTTAGAGTCTAATACATTGTCATTTACCAATGATGATTCAGAGGGAGAGTTCCCTTTGATCAACAACCTCAAAAAAATACAAGGAACCAGCTCTATCACTACCTTGGTTACCTCCGCGGGCATCCCGGCTGATTTCCCTGAAAGCTTAATGCAATACTGGGGAATCTTCGATATGGAAAAAGCAGACCATCTGCCAAAACATTCCAGGTATGATTGTGGATTTTGAACAACCGTGGAATTGGTGAACATCCACTGCCCGTTGTATCCTCATACAGCGGAGGAAGAGGTGGCACTCAATACCTGGTTAGACAATATGTTAAAAAAAGGCTGGCTGTTCAAAGAAACGTCTCACGTTGCTTCCCCTATTGTCTTTGCAAGGAAATCGGATGGATCGCTCCGCCCTTGCATGAATTATGGTCACCTGAACAAAATAACAGTTACAGATCCCTACCCATTGCCCCTGGAGCAAACAATCAGTCAGGCAATTGCCAAATCCTGGGTGTTCTCAAAACTCGACCTGGTGAACGCTTTCAATCAGATTCAAGTAATGGAAGGACAAGAATGGCTGACTGTAATCCAAATGAGGCGAGGTATTTTCCAATTTTGTGTAATGCCCTTCGGGCTGAAAAATGCTACTGCTACATTTCAACAAATGATCGACAATGCGTTAGGGGATCTCCATTTCTCCTGCGCTATTGCTTATATTGATGATATCCTAGTCCATTCTCCAACTCCCAAGCAACATGATATCGACTTAAAAGCAGTGGTAGTTGTTTTTATAAAGCAGGCCTGTTCCTCAAAGCTTTTAAATGCGAGTTTTACAAGGAAGAGGTTACATTTCTTGGAAACTTGGTACTTTAAGAAGGGGTCGCCATCCCCCCCAACAAATTAGATGCAATCTGAGATTGGCCAACCCCTACTCATAGAAGCAGCTTCAAAGTTTCTTGGGTACTATTATTTTCCTAAAGAAATTTTCTCCCGCACTTTCCCAGTTGACCGCTCCGCTCCACCCCCTCACAGGGAAAAACATACCGTTTTGTTGGACCCCCAAATGCCAGCAGGCGTTCAAATTGATTAAGGAAGTGTTCGTGTCTCCTCCCATTTTGAAACACGCTTATCCCACCAAACTGTATATCGTTGTATGTGATGCTTTGTCAGTAGCTGTGGGCGCGGTGCTGCTTCAGGACCACGATGGTCTTGAACATCTTGTTGCTTATTTCTCCCAAAAATTCACTGCCATGGAGCAGTCCTGGGCCATTTATAACTAGGAACTGGCCGCTGTTGCATGGGCATTAACTCATTGGCGGTACCTATTGTAAGGTGCTCGTCATGAGTTAACAGTTCGCACAGATCACCAAGCTCTCTTGTATTTTTGCAAGCCCCAAAAATTGGCACACCAGCAAGCCCAAACCTATTGAGACCTGTGTAGCTTTAACTTCAAATGTGAATTTGTCAAAGGTGCACTAAATTGTTCTTCCCAATTTCCTAAGCCATAGTCCCGCTCACTGCCCCTCGGAACCTGAGGAAAAGGATCTCATTACTGTGATTCCTGCCACTCAATTTCTGTCGATTGTTCCCTCCATTGTTTCCTCATTTGTGTTATTGCCCGACGATCTGTTATTGGCCCAGGTGTAAGCTGGTCAAACAGCCTGCCCTGAGGGCGTGGAGTTGATTGAACACTTGACTCATTCAACTCCCAAACATTCCATATATTCTTTAGAAGAAGGTCTCATTTACTTTCGTTCTCATGTTTGGGTCCCTCCCTCCTTCTGCCTGAACATATTCCGCACACATCATGATCCCCCCGCGGTCAGACACCCCAGTAACAAGAAATTTATCAACCTGATCAAGTGAACCTTTAATTGGCAGGACTGACCAAAGGGCTCTAACTTGGATCACCGATTGTGTTACTTGTGCTAGGGCTAAGTTGGATTGTTCCAGAAAAAATGGCCTTCTGCACCCTTTACAACAGGCAGAAGGGCCATGGACCTTGGTGTTTATAGATTTCATTGTCGAACTCCCCTGCTCCAATGGGTTCACAGTGGTAATGGTGGTGGTAGATCGCTTTACCAAATTTCCCCTGTTTATTCCTTATACTTCTGCAATTATGTCGGAAGAAATGGCGCGTCTATCGTTCACCATGTGTTTTCAATGCTTGGCCTTCCCCAGGAAATCGTTAGTGGCAGGGGTACCTAGTTTACCACCCAGTTTTGGAGTGAACTCTTGCTAATCCTTAAAATAACCCACTGTTGATCTATGGCATATTATCCCCAGTCCGATGGCCAGACTGAGTGGGTTGACCAAGTTCTCAAAAAGTACCTGCATTGTTATGCGGTAGCAGCACAAGATACCTGGGCCAATGACCTGCCTCTTGCCCAATTCGCATATAATAACAGGACTCACGCTTCCACAGGTTTTTCACCAAATGAAGCAACGTTGGGTTATAACCCATCGTTCTCAGTTGGAGCATGCTTGCGGCCAGAAGTGCAAGCTGCCACGGATCATGCTGGCCATATTTGATTGACTCAAGCTTTAGTGCAGGAACACCTTACTAAAGCCATCGATGACTATAAGCAATTCTCAGATTGGAAGCGCCTTCTGGGTCATGACTTTAAGGTGGGTTCTTACGTCATGCTCAATACCTGCCATTTGCGAATCCAAACCCCTTCCCACAAATTCGCCAGCAAGCGTTCAGGTCACCACTTAGTGGAGGAGGTATTGGGTAATAGGGCGTTTCAGTTGAAGCTTCCCGCGCATTGGAAGCAATACCCAGTTTTCCATGTATCCCAGATGTCACCCTTCAAGGGTGTGATTTCCATGGACCCAGAACCAATCGTCATCAACAATGAGGAGGAAGCCGAAGTGGAGGCCATCCTGGCATCTCGGAAGTCATGATGATCAATCCAATACCTGGTGGCCTGTAAAAGATATCCAGCTTATGAAAACAGCTGGGTCAAGGCGCACGATTGCATAAATTGTATGGACCTGGTTGACGCTTTCCACATATCCCACCCTGAGGCTCCCCGCCTGCTGCAGAAGGCTGAACAATTATGGCTATCAAGTTACCCAAAGCGCATAAGAACATGGCTCTGGTGCAGTTTACTGGTGGGGGGCCATCCCTTTGGGAAAAGGAAAGGGTAATGTAAGTCTCGGGGAGTGCCCTTTAGCTCTTGTTAGAGCTATCTTTCCATTCCCAAATAAGAAAACACCAAAGAGGATGGCGGTACCCCTCATAACCCAGGGTGATCTCGCCCACATAGTTGACGAGCGATGGGTGACAGCCTGTCCATTTCGGATCCCACCCCCAATTCCCTCACTCACCTCAGAAGAACTGTTGTGGGGATTCAGTGAAATCTGTGCCAAGATTATCGAACTGAATTTGGTCAGGTCTAATTTGGGCGTCAATTGGGCTGATGGCCAAAATTCAAATGGCTATAAAAGCATGAAGAATGAAATATTGGCTGGATCACCTGACGGTTCCAATTTGACCCCAAAATCATTAGAACAAATATTGGTCGCCATTGATGAGAGTTTGAGACCCTCTGATAGTAATTCAGGTGTTGCGCCCAATGGGTTTCTATTGACTAAATGAATAATTATTTGACCAAGCACGGGCAGGTTGGCTGTCCCAATTAGTCCCAACCAAATGGTCCCATCCCTATATTGGATGGCCTTGGGGGATTCCCATCGCTCGTTGGGCCAAACGCCATCATGCTAACTGTCAGAAACGTAATTTTTCTGGTCTAGACATTTGAGGTCAAACTGACAGAGACTTGGCCCACCGCCAAATTTTGCAATGTCAGTTCCAAAAGAATAACCCTTTCCATTACCATCCAATTTGCCAGTTAGGCCAAATTTGTGGATCCTGCCCACATCATTGTCACTACCCAACTGATCACTATTTAATCAGTTGCATGGCACTGAGAAAATTGTTGATCAATTTTCTTACTTCCCTTTCCCAATAAAATTTTTAACAAAAAATTTTGAACTGTTTATTTTTCCCTTTTTACCACATCCCTGATGGCTTTTCTCTGGTAGTCCGTCACCCCACATTTCAGGTGGACATTACCAATTCTTTTGGCCACCATGGTTCCCTCTGTTGCTAATTGGATCTAGCAAGTAATCCTTACCTTGTTGCTATGTTACCACTTTGTTGTATTACACTTCCCAGCTCCATATCAAGTCGCACAGTCAGCAATGCCCTGGCATTCTGGCTTGCCTTTTGGGTGCTCAAGCATCCCAACTGGCAGGCTGGTCTAAACTTCTTCTGCCGTTTCCATGACACTCCACTTCACATGACTCAGGAAATGGGGATGTAAATATTTTCTGAAATCAGAGTAATTCAAGTAAGACACCAGATTCAATATACCAGCTGATAATATAGATTTGAACCCCATTATCAAACTTTTTGGTCCCTTTATGATTTGTGACCCACGAATGAAGGTATCAAGTATCCCCCTGGATAAAGTTTTCACCTAACCCAGGGGATAATCCTAACTGAGCCCCCCAAGCTTTGTCCTATGGGATCAAGTTGTGGCCCAAGGGCTAAGGTAGACGGAGGACTCAAGTTCAGTGGTGTATGGAGCTTCATGCCTGATGCAGATCAGGTCAGTGATGCTGGTGCAGGAGTTGTGGAAGTAGCGTAGGCCTTGGCTTGATTCTCAATGACCTTGGAGTGGTAGGACTCATAATTGGAGCAGCTCAGGTAGGTAATGAAATCAAACTCCTTTATGGCAATGTCAATGTCAGCCTACGGGATACAATCAGCAGCTTCATTAAGCAGCTCCAGGTGGTGGAGTGCAGCCTTGGTGGGGTCTTCAAGGCCACCAAGCTTGCAGGGGTGGCACTTCACGTAGTTCTACTGAACCATAAGAAGAGCAATATGAAAGCTATGGAAATAGAACTTGATGCAATCAGCTGGGGTGTGGTTCCCATGAGCCTCGGCATTCAAGTATTTTTCAAAGATCTTAAAGGGATCCAAGATGATATTCTTTTGAGCTGAGTTGCATAGGTTTCCCCTTCATCGTAGCTAATGGTTGCGTTAAACAGGAGCCACATGGATAACAGGTTGATGATCTGGCGAATATCACTGTGGGACATCTCAAAGAGCTTATCAATGTCATTGCTTAACAGCGAGAGGCCCTCCCTTTTGGCGATCATCTCAACCCTGGGCCTAACTGAGGTTATCATTGGCCTTCAGAATTTCAGATCAATACAGTGGGAAGCCAGCAATCAGACCTTGGGGACATATGGTCATTATAAATGCATATGATGGGCACTTTGTTGCACTTGTATGTGATGATTTCTATGACCCCACCACAGTTGCCGCCTGATATACCATTGCTATCAATCACTGCATGGACTTGCCCAGGCGGGCTGCTTATTTGGGAAGCGCAATTTGTGTTCTTAAAGACCATCTCAGGTCTAACATGTTTGCAACTGGCACATGTTAACTCTTCCATGACATGGCTAGCATTAGTATCAGAGGTAACTTCATCTAGCACCTTGAGCTTCACTTTGTTGGGGCACTCGTTTTTGTCAGGATCAGCGCTATCCCAATCTGAGAGCTAAGCCAGGTAATCTTGATACTTTGTTTTAGTAATATCTGGTCCAATATTTGGAGGGGAGTCATTAAAGTCGGCAAGTGTTATATTTGCCAGAAAGGAATCATCGAGCTTGTCACCAATTGTGTGAAATTAAGTACCAGATATTTTGTCGGGTAATTTTAGCGCATAGTTACACCAATTGTTTTTGAGGCTTCCATAAAATTCTTGAGGTCTGTTGTCTTCATAGAATTCAGAAGCTAGTTCTTGGCTTGTTGGCCCAACTCGAGTGGTCCAATTTCTCAGATGATGCTCATTCAAATTTATGTTTGGCACCTTTGACTTCAAACAGTCTATAAAATCTGTTATTATTTCTTTTACTAAATTAGAGTGGAATATGACATCGTTGCATAGAATTGGGTACTGGTCGCTTAAATAAATGTTATCATTTGAGTACACATTGTCAATCTCTATTTCTGAATCAGGTGGATCAAGTGGACTTGTAGAGATTAAAGTTTCATTAGCCACATCAGTTGGACCATTTTGTGGGGCATCTATAAAAATAATGTTAGGAAAAAGAGTTGTGATCTGGAATTTTTATTGGAAATATAATTTGATGCGGTTAATGATCCTTTGAAATGACTTGAGGAATAGATTTCATTTGATTGCTGAAGACAATAAAGAGGATCTAGTGCATAGCATAGGTCGTAATCATCATCAAAATCCTCACAAGATAAAGTTAAGACTTTCTAAAAAATTAATGTGAGCTCAATGGTATTCATCCAGATCCTCAGTGTCAGGATTCGAGATAAAAATCATCTCAAATTCCCATCTTCTGAATCTGGCCATGCAGAATTGGTCGTCAAACCCATCCAAGAAAAAACTCTTTCAGGATCATCTGCACCTAGTCCTGAGTCATGTGGAGTGGGCTTTCCACCTTCTCAGTCAGATGAGTGACAATATCCATTGAGGACGCCCTTGAGGAGGCCATTCCAGAAGGTTAGTAAA